>JADLZL010007949.1:0-45150 GCA_015844335.1 Chrysopogon serrulatus
ACATAATTTTGATTTTCTTGTAAAGTATTTATTTTATTTGAAAGACTCGGCACCTCTCTCTGTTATATAGAGAGAACATATTGAGTGGTCCAAAAGAAAAGCTATCGGTACCATAAAATAAATTTAGGTTAAAATGTTTTCCTTCATGCCCACTTTCATATGACTTTTATAATTTATCTATGGAGTATATATAAAGTATAGAATAAATTATATAATAAGAATGAAAAGATGATTGTCTCTCAATGGTCAGTCTCTCTCCGGTCCAAATTTATGGGCCTAGGGCCTGTGTTTGGCCCAACAAGAGACAAAAGGCACAGAGGTGAAATCTAAGCTTTATTAATTAGTGCCACATCGTCTATAAAACTATGTGCTCCACGGTTAATAAACAATGATCCGATTCTCGATGATGTGTAGCAACTATTAGTTAATGATTAAATTAATAATAACTGAAATAGAATATAAATCACATCCTTTTACTTTTGGATAAAGAAAGTTAGAGCGAGAGTGTGAGTGCAGTGATTGATTTGCACATTCACGAAGTTAGTTTGGGAGGCCATACCAAAAAAAATGAGAAGAAATTTTGATGATTAAATTAATAATAACTGAAATAAAATATAAATCACATCCTTTTACTTTTGGATAAAGAAAGTTAGAGCGAGAGTGTGAGTGCAAGTGATTGATTTGCACATTCACGGTTAGTTTGGGAGGCCATACCAAAAAAATGGGAAGAAATTTTGCCTCTTTATAAATAGGTATAGATATAGACTAGCAAACATGCCCCGCGTTGCAACGGGAGAAAACAACTATCGAATCTTAATGTTTAGGAACCATGGTAACAATATAGTTTGAATTCATAATTTATATATTTTCTATAAAACTTGGAATCTATAATTTACTTTATAATGACTATGATTTCTACGATATAACTAATGTTGGCATTAATTTGACAATGTCTTATTAAATATGTATTAAATCAAACCAAAAAGGAAGAAATAAAAACAAAAAAAAAAAAATCAAGATAGAAAAAGCGGGAGAAAATATTTGGAAACAGAAAACCAAACGGAAAAAAATATGTACGTAAAGAACCAAGACAAATGATTTTCTTTCTCTTTCTTTTTTTTTATTTTTCTCTATCTTGTGTCGTGTATATATCTCGCCATATTATCCCTAGGACCGGATCAACGAGCTGAAGTCTCTCAAGAAAATACGGACCCAAGTCTCCTCCTTTAACATGCTTTGTCGCTTCCATCCGGCTCCTCTCGAATCCTCCCTCACCTTCGTTCGCCTGCGCCTGCACGGTTGGTGCGTCCATGCTCCCCGCCCCACGCGTGGAGGAAGGAAGCCTTGCTTTGCACATCTACTCCCACCCGGCGCTGGGCAGCTAGAACCAGCACCTCCGCAGAAGTGTGCAGCCGCTAAAACCATGTCGCTCATGAGGTTGGCATCACCGAATCGTCTCGTGGCCTCCCGTCGTCGGGCCGAAGTCGGCGAGGGCACAATCGAACACTATGCGCGTGCGGCAGCCGGCACCGGCCAGATTCGATCTCAAACAAGACGTAGTGGGTCCACAGGATGCAAAGGCGGTTGTCATCCTTGACTCACGCTACAATTGCGGCGAGATCACTTACGCCCATCTCCATGTTGACGCAGCGTTGTTGTCTCAATGCAACCGCCGCCAAGATGTCCGTGAAGTAGGCATGTCCCGTCCAACGGAAGCCCCGGCCGGGCCGAGCGACTCGAAAAACTCGAAGGATCAAGTCTACCGTCGCCATGTCGCACGGCCCGTCGGCTTGCTGCTCGGTGCTATCTCCATCCATGGTGATTGATCGATGGATCGGCGACGGCCGCGAATCTTGTCGATCAGGCTACTGGATATATAAATAAGTGCTAGCATCCATACGGTATACGCAACTATATCTAGTCCCCGAGAGAAGCCGTGTCCGTTCCATACTTAACAATACTGCTAACTACGAATAGAACACCCCAACTTTCGTTTGATCGTTTGGAAAGACTCAAAACTTAGGAAAAGACTCGGAACTTTTGGGAAGCAAAAACCAACGTGTCCTGCACCACGGCTTTCTGATTTCCATCTATTGATCAAACTCTTATGTTAAATCTAAATTATCATTGTCTAACTTCTAATTATTTCTTTTTCTACTTGAGTTGGTTTTCCTATTCAGCTTAGGATCTACATGACCTATTTGAATTATGCTTATCCTTATATTTATACCGAGCAGGAAATAGAAAACACCTCAAAGATTAGTTAGTAGAGCCGGACCAAAGTGACATTGCCCTCTCTTGGGCCATAATACCTGGGCTTATCTCAACCATATTTCAATTAAATATTAAGACCCATAAAAAATACTATATGCAATATAGGATTTGTACCATATGGAAAATCGAGGAGAGATCGACTCGGTTTATTAGGTAGCTATTGTCTATGTATTATGTAAGAAAACTTAAAAAAGATAGAACGCTAGTTACCAATAAGATTTTGCAATTCCAAACTAAGTAAGAGATAAGTGGTGGTTTCATTTTATTCATCTAGAAAGAAAAGTTAGTTAGAGGAGGGCCGGACCAAAAAAATGGGAAGAAATTTTGCCTCTTTATTAATAGGTATAGATTAGGGGCAGTTTGAGTTTGTTAACAGCTCAAATTAATAATTATTATTGCAGTCGGGTATCTCTAGCTCCAACAACTCTTGTTTATTACATCTAGCTCCACTTTATTTTAGCCAACGACGTCTAGATTTGATGAAGCATCTGAGTCACATAGGGTACTTGTGCATAACTCCTATATTATTCTGGGATATACATAATATTTATTGCTATTATGCACGGAAGCTTATCAGCTCTAACGTATCCTTTTCCTTTTCTTTTATTTTTTTCTTCGACTCAAATGAATTCGGCCATGGGCCAGGGCTCTCCAACGCTAGCAGCCTAGCATGTAATAATTTCATGGGCCTATACTGTAAACCACTTCTCCTGTCAAAGCAACATTCAGCCCATCATTTGGAGAAAAAAAAAACTACTGTATATTGTTATTCTTAGAGTAGCCCATATATTGCACCGGGTCCAAACTCTCACAAAGATATGGAACCAGAAAAGGTATCGCGCGTCTGGTCGTGCTCGCAGGATAGCGCGCGACTCGCATACGACCCATTGGCCCGTCAAGCATGCGGCAGCCTGGCCTTTTATATTATTTTTGAGTGGCAGCCTGGCGCCCGGCCCTCCTGTGCTCATGTGCGAGAGGCAGTGTAGCCCACTTTTTTTCATTTTTTTCAATATTTTTATTGCTTTTATTCTCTTTTATTTCATTTCAGTTTTTCATTGTTTATTTTAGTTAAGTTAAATGTTTTAAATGTTTTATCTTTCATTTTTTGGGTTTTCATTTCTTTTTTCATTTTTTGTTTTCAATTTTCAATATTATTTTAAAGTTTTTTAGTTTCAGTTTTAGTCAATTTTGTTTCTTTTTTCAATTTCTTATTTTTAGTAGTTTTTTTAGTTTTAGTTTTCTTCAATATTTTTATTTCCGTTTTTCAGTCACCTTTTTAGGTCGAATGCATTTCTAAATCCTATTTGTTAGTTGTATAAACTTACATTCTAGTTGGCACCTTATGCAATACTTCTTCTAATAATTTGCTCCCTAGGATAAATCTTGTTTTATTTTAAGTTGCTACTCTTGTCTTTTTAATAAATGTCCCTCTAATCATCAACTAGCATGTTTTCCGGCTCATACAGTGGGTTCTGTAATAACTTGCCTCTTTAATCGGCAGCTTATGAAATACTTGTTCCAATATAATTTGCCCTCAAATTGCAGCTTGTCCATCATTTTTTAATAAATACCCTAGTTGGCAGCAAGTCATGTTTTCTGAATTTCTAGTAATGTGTTGTATAATAACTTGCCCTCCTAGCTAGTTGGTAGTTTATGCAATATTTGTTTTTAATAATTTATTGCTTTAAATTGTAGCTTGTCTTGTTTTTGTATGCTACTTTCTTTAGGGGTCATTATCTAAATGTAAATACTATACCGTGTAAAAACTTTACTATATTTTTGGGTAGCAAGTTTTATATTATGTGCAGCAGCTTCTTTCATAAATCTTCTAGTACATTTTACACATAAATTGCTACCAAAATAAAGTTTTTCGAAACATGTATAAGTAATATCTAGTTTTATTCGTCTCGTCATGAAGAATATATCAGTGTAAAATGGATACACCATTCAATAGCAATAGCAGTTTAAAGATAATGTTTTTGTTCTTTCGATTGCGTCAGCTTGTATCAGCTTTGCATGTATACTAGATGTCCGGCACATGCAGCAAGGAGTGGGGGACAGGTGTCGGATCGTGCACATCACGCGCTAGCCTCCTGTGCCTTGGACGCTAAAGGGCAAAGTGGCTGGAACAGTGAAGTTGCAAGTAGCAGGGCTGGCCGCGCATGTTGCGTGCATGGTCACGCGCTCGTCCATAAGCGCGACGGGTCGCGCTTTAACCCAGTCCATATGGAAAAAGAAACCCTTTTGCCTCCAAACTATCGCTAGAGTCCGTATTTAGAGCATCTCCAGCAGTTTCCTAAATATCCCTTCTAAAAAGTCCATGTTTCTTAACTCCTAAAAAGATTTTAGAAGAGGAAAAGAAGGTAATCTCTAACAATTCCTAATATTTGACTTCTAAAAAAAAATCGAATGTTGGCCCACTAGCGTTTTTTTTTCCTTCGACCTTTCTGTTTCCTCGCCGGATCCATCGAGGAGGCGCGTACCACGCCGCCGCCACGTCCATCCGGCGTTGGCCTCCTCCCTGCCGGCACTACCAATCAACAGCAGGTAGGCATCACCAAGTTTTCCGCATCAGCAGCAGCAACAGTTAGTAATCAAGATCAGGAACAATGCAACAGCAGGTAGTAATCAGAATGTTGACATGACTGTTGATTGCGACGGCGCCATGCACCACAGTGGTATGCAGCTGGCCTCACAACACATGTACTACATACAAGATAAAAATGCTTAATACAACCGGCACCACAGTAAACAGGAAGCAATGCAGCGCTGGCCAAGAGCAATGCAAGAAAACAAATACACAGAACAAGCATGTCACTTAAACCAAAAGGTACTTCGTCTAAATACAAACTGAATGTTCACTAAATTGAAGATAACCAGGTAGTAGCAGCTGCCATCAGCAGTTCAGCACGAAACCAGGTAGCAGGAGGAGGCCATGGCCTTGGACACACAGGCGGCAGCAGCCAGCAGGTTAGCACCGGCAAGATCGAACCACACAGCCGGCCGCGGCAAAGCAAGCAACGGCCAATTCAAACCTACGCGAACATGAACTGCACAAAGCCACGGCAGTGCAAACCTACGCGAGTAGAAAGCCAAGGCGGGCGAAATACAAACCTAACGCGGCGGCGGCAGCAGTGGCGGTGGCCGGTGGCGCATGAAGTCATGGAAATCCAGTACATCCGAGTACGTACCTGATCCGTGGCGGAGTCTATCGAGCAGCTGGAGGACCAATCTCGCTCTCTGGTGCGGCGATAGAGGGCCGATGATGTCTCTGGTGGAAACGGAGGAGGGCGCGAATGGAGAGAGGCGCGGCAAATCACGGCGCGATGGAAACAAAAAAGTCACGGAGAGAAGGATACGCGGAGGCGGAGGACCTCGTAAAGTTACGCGGATTGGCTCTGTTTTTCTGAAGTGTGTAAATTTTAGGAGTTAAGATTAGGAGTTGTTGGAGAGGCTTTTCTTCTCATAATTCTAAAAATCAAGGATTAGAAGTGAGTTTAGGGAACTCCTAGAGATGCTCTTATTTGCTCTTCGAACTCTAAAACCAGATAAACTATCTCTCTCTCAAGTCTCAACTCTCAAAATCATTTAAAATTTGTCTTTGTTCAGTAGTAGGGGTTTTCAAGTAGTTTTATCCTTTATATTAAAAAAATCGATACACACCTGATAAATTTTTAATACATGACAATTTTACAAAGCTCCTAAAAATTATGAGAAAATTCCCTGAAGATATATATAGGTAGGATAAACCCTAAAAGTAAAAATATTGATCGACTTTTCAAGTTTGAGGATAAAAACTAGACTCCGGCAATAGTTCAAATGAGCCAAGAAAAAAGGCCCATACGGACCACCAACAAACCGGCCCATACAGAACTTGAGGCCCAGAGGCAGCGGCCCAACCTGTCAAGTGTCACATGAACCGTTACCCGCTAAAAAATGAACGTCCGCGATGGTGTGATCCAGGGTCAGTGGCCCAGAGGCAGAGGCTTGCACAGAGTGAAAAATTGCAGGTCGTCTTCTTCCCCGGCTCAGCTGTTTCCTCCTTCCCCATCCATCTACGGCTCTACGCTACCCTCCTCCCCCAGATCCAAACCCTAAGCTGCGGTGTGATCCGTTCCGCTATGGAAGCAGCAGCTCAATCCCATCCGCTCCCACTTCTCCAAGACATCGACCCGGGAGTCCGCCGTTTCCTCGACGCCCGATTCCGCTCGGCGGCAGACCTCGCCACGGCCTCCGACGTCGAGGCCGAGATCCGCGGGCACTGTGCGGAGCTAGAGGCCTCCGTTTCCAACCTGTACGTAAGCCTTCAGGAAGCGGCCGCAGCATACTCGTCTTGCCGCGAGGTCGCTGGTTCGGCCCTCCGTGGCGTCCGCGGCGGGCTTGGTGCCCTCAAAGCGTCCGGGTCAACAGGTATGCTGAACACAGAAAAGTTCTCAACTAAGAGCATACTAAGTTTATTAATTCAGTAATTTCGTCATTCCTGCCTCTTTTAGGGGCTGGAGAAGAGGTGGAGGTGAGAACGGAGCAGATGCAGTTCGAGCGACTCCCTGCTCTGGCATCCGAGGTGGCGAGAGTGGAGATGATCAGAGAGTACGCCGGTGAGTATATAATTATAGAATTTCTGCAAATCACATTCCTTCTTTGCTTGAGATTTTGAATGACTATCTCAGCACTGCCAATTTTCCAAGTCTGTATTGATTTAGGCATAAGAGTTTGTGTTATGAATTTGTGCATAAAACCCTTGTGTTTGTTCCATCCAATGTCTCTTTGGTTAAGGTTCAACTACAGATTAAACCATTATGTTAGGCGTGGAGGAAACTGCTGTGCATGATATTGAAACTGTCGGATATTTAATTATGAATTCTGATATGATGTGGCAGTGTGGAGCTGGAATTACTTTTAGCACTGCACCCTGTGACTTCTGGAATGTGAAATGGGGGTTGCTTGTGGGAGCAGGCTGGCTGTGGTGATTGAAGCTGCTGTTTGGTTGGGTTAATAATTAGGTTTGGTTGGTGTAGATCTAGCCCGATACAGCTGGGATGGATGATGATATCTGTCCTGGTGCTAACTCAATTAATTGGCATGGCATCTGGTTGCTCTCAAATGGGTGCTTCATTTTGATCACATGTATGTATGTGTTGCCTTTATTCTTTTAATTAATTGGAAGTGATGAGGGACATTGCATTATGGTGTCCACTGAGCAACAGATTTCTTGATTCACAAGTCGCAGCTAGCTACTAGTCCTTAGCTAGTTATTCTGTACACAACTGCAGTAGTTGAAGATTTTTCAGTAATAGTAACAATATTGGATTGATGAGTCTTCTGCAATAATAATACTGAAACAAGAATATTTATTCTTTTAGCGCAACCTCTCACATTCCCTGCCCTTATTATATATCTGGTTATTTCTTATTTTTGCTATGATGGGGACATTGACATTGGATACTCTGGTGTAGTAATGTTCATGGTAGATGGACAGGCTAAATCTATATTTTTATACCTAAAGTACGGAAATTTTTCCCTCCTATACCTCGGTCCGTTTGTCCCTCGCTCCTACCCCTTTTGGTCCGTCATTCTCCCCCCGTCCATCCGTCCGTCCCTCACTATCACCCCTCCGAGGCGCAGCAGAGGTAGACTGTATCACTCTGACCGCCCGAGCCTGTGGCGTTGCGATTCGATGAGCTTGGGCATGTGGCTCGCCTTCCACCTTTGTTAACCTCAAAACAGATGTAGACAATAGCCACCTTTTTAAGGTGTTTGGGACTGCTACATGAACTCTGCTCCACAAACTCCACCGTGGAGCAGCTCCACAAAAAACTGGAGTTCGTGGAGCTCCTCTTTAGGTGCTCTCACAACTCCACCCTTTTTTATGGAGCTGCGTGCGTGGAGCTGAAACCGTTTGGCTAAAAAACATGGAGCAGAGCTGAAAAACGTGGAGCGGAGCAGTCCCAAACACCCTCTTAATCTGCAGTCAGATTTCCATATGGGATTAATCCTTTATTGCATCGAGCACTTATTATGGGCCTTGGAATTTATTTGATTTTATTGAAATAAGGTTTGGCCAAGCCCAATTAAATCCAACGAAGATATAGCTAGGTCATTATAATTGGCATGGGCAGGTCCAGATGACCGCACCACAAGTTGTATGCCCTGCTCCAACGCACGGGCATTGCTAGTTGACCTTCGAATTGAGAACTTTTAAAGAGTTAATAGAATGTTGAAAAAAACATATCAAGATGAGCGTTGTACTGGCATTTCCCAAAGTGAAGAGGGCAAAGTGGAATAGGTGGGATAAGGAATAACCTAAACTGGCTTAAATGTGGGCAACGGAGGGTGCAAACAAAAACCTTAACCATAACGGTCCTATTTTAATTCATTACAAGTTCTAATACATTAAAATTGGACAGACATATACTCTGCCTTAATGTAAACTTAGATATGACAACCAAACCATTGCTATGGAATAAAAGCGTTTATCACAATGCATTACTCACTGTTTTTTATGGTTATCTAGAGTTTAATATATTGTTTTGACCATTCTTAGATGTGCGGTCTAGTCCACTTGCGTGCTGAGATAATGCACAACATACTTTCCACTTGGCAGTCCAATGATATTGCAGACTTGAGACTTGCAGTACCTGCATTTTTTTATAATGTTTTTTTTACACTGTGGCAAACTGCCAGTTCATACTCATAGTCATGTCCAGAGTTTATCAGTATTATCTTAATGCTGAAAATTTGTTGTGTTTTGACAACTGATATTGAAATAATCAAATGATAAACAAACTGGATTCTATCTCTGTAATAGTGGCTAGTTAAAATGTTGGCTTGCCAAGCCTATCGCAAACCTCATCCTTTGTCTGCACTTTGTACTGGCTATACTGAAACAACTTAGGTGAAGTTTGTTGACGGTCGGTGTTGCAATAAATCTTATTTCATTTTGTGTTGCCATGCAATAAATATAACATTTGTAAGTTGTTTGGCCATGTTTTGTCATCTTATTTACATCATGTTAATTCTGGCAATCCGAAGTTGTTGATGGTCTCTTCTTATATTCATTATTTTGTGCTAGCTCGAATCAAGTGTTCTCTACTTTGTTGGAGACCTGAAAGAAGATGTACATTATAGGTTACATCATTGGATGAAAATGATGATTGGTCTAATATATTGTAGCTGTACTAACTCAACTAGACAATGGCATGGAATTTATAGGGAAGGGTAATTGTGACTTTTATCAGGATACTGAATTTTTTTTTTTCCACACGAGAAACCTCATTTCCATTATAGCATAACGGAAATACAAGCATTCAGATATTACAGATGTAAGAGATAGACAGTTCAAGAAGCTAGACAACCCGACATCACTTGGTAGGAACCTAAGCTTGCCAACTTCAGGGAATTTTCAAAAGAGTGACCCCCCACACCTGGGTTGGTCAAATACATCTCAGAACTCCTAGCAAACAGCATTTAGAAGCAAAGACAGGTTTTCAGACAGATCACCAGACACTAGCAACCTTACGATCTACTTTTCTAACAAACTTTTCATGTGACTTGCTTGAAAAGACGTTGGGGAAGAAGCAGCGCTCTTCTAGCTCCATTCATGGCTGTTTCTCCTCATGGTGATGATCTTGTAGCAGCAGCTGCTCAACTTGCCTGGCTGTCTGCGTCGCAAGCACCTCCTTGGCTGTTTGGAGTAGCATGTCTGCCCCTTCCATCAGCATCTCATTGTTCATATCTGTGAATAAACCTGCCCAGTATTTGAGCAAAGCACTAATGTGACAAACAATTTCAATTGGATTTTTGATTACTTTTTTCTCAAAACATGCATTGTTAAAATTTTTAAGAGTCTGGTTAAATTAGTTTTGATAATCAAAACTAATTTAACCAGACTCTTAAAAATTTTAATTATTCCACTTGGTATTAGATGTTTACCAGTTACCACAATTCCATTATCTATATTTACATGCCCTTCTCTTGGCTTACCACTTGTTTTTTAGTTAAGTTGCTGTAGTACTTTATTTTTAACTTTGTAATTGGTGTGTTCTTAACGGTAGGTTGTCCTATACAGAAATGGCTCTCAAACTTGACAGTTTGGTGGGTGATATAGAAGATGCCGTTTCTTCTTCTGTTACTGGAAAACTTAAATCTCTTGTAGACAATTCGGAGGTATGGATCTTGTCATATTGTGATTCTTGGGAGAGTCAACTTGACAACTGCTAATTTTGACATTCTCTTTTCTTTTTCAGAAAACACACCATGTTGCTATTGGATATCTTAAAAACATAGAAGATCTTTTAGCTTCTGTAACTGCGACTAGACCACAATGGACTCGCCTTCTATCTTCCGTGGATCACAGAGTGGATCGATCTTTAGCTATACTAAGACCACAAGCCATTGTTGATCATCGGTCTCTTCTTTCTTCCCTTCGCTGGCCTCCTTCACTTGCTGGCTCGAAATTTTCAAATATTGATTCAGGGAAACAAGCAGAGATTGTGAACCCATTGTTTTCGATGCGGGGTGACCTGAAAAGCAAGTATTCCGAGAGCTTTCTTGCACTATGCAATTTGCAGGAATTGCAGAAACGTAGAAAATCTAGACAACTGAAAGGGCATGATGTGGGCAATCAACTACGTCAACCATTATGGGTAATTGAAGAGCTAGTAAATCCAATATCTACAGCTGCACAACACCATTTCTCAAAATGGGCTGAAAAGCCTGAATTTGTTTTTGCCCTTGCTTATAAGATAATTAGAGATTTTGTTGATTCCATGGATGAGATTCTACAGCCCCTTGTGGATAAGGCCAACCTTATTGGGTATAGTTGTAGGGAGGAGTGGATTTCAGGAATGGTCATTGCATTGTCTACATACTTGGCGAAAGAGATATTTCCTAAGCAGATTGAACTTCTTCAGGAAAGTAGTAGCTCAAGTGATGCAGGCAGCACAGTGTATGAGGCTAGGGTCTCGTGGCTGAGCCTTGTTGATCTAATGATATCTTTTGACAAGCGGATTCACGATTTAATCTCGAGTACTGGACTGCTACTTACGGTAAAGGATGATGACAGTTGGCAGAGGATCTCAGTCCTCGGTGTCTTCTGTGATCGCCCAGATTGGCTTCAAGTATGGGCAGAGATTGAGAGACAGGAGAGCCTTAATAAGCTGCAATCAGCAATGGATTTAGAGAAAAATTGGAATACAAGAATTCAAGGAACTATGCTTGAGTATGACTCAGATGATTACAAGTCTCCAGTAATCACCAGCGCTGTCCATCAGACCTTGTCTTTGCTAATTGATCGTGCTCGTCCTATTCCTAGCATCATGCTTAGGGCAGAATTCATTAGGATGACTGCTGCACCCATCATATCGGAATTCCTTGGTTACATGCTTCGGAGGTGTCAAGAAGCAGAGGGGCTAACTGCTCTGGCAGATGACAATGCTGTGCTCAAGGTGTCACAATCTATCAATGCAGCTCGATATTTAGAATCCATATTGACAGAATGGTGTGAGGATGTTTTCTTTCTTGAGATGGAAAATTTACCTGTAGATGGTGAGGGTGGGTGTATCTTTCAGCAAGAGATAAATCATCTGAAAGAGTTCAGAGTGGAATGGGCCGATAAGATTTCCACTGTCATTTTGCGTGGATTTGATGCTCGTTCTCGGGATTATCTAAAAAATAGGAGGCAGTGGCTGGAGAAATCAGAGGGACCTGCTGTATCCAGAACCTTCATAGAATCTTTGGACTACATGCAAGGGCAACTATCTAAGCTGCAAGGTGGCTTAAATACTGTTGATTTTGTGACGGTATGGAGAAGTGTGGCAAGCGGGGTAGACCAGCTGCTTTTCGCCGGCATTTTCACAAGCGGCACAAAGATTAGCAGCGATGGAGTGGAAAGGCTACAGGGGGACCTGAGCGTTCTGTTTGCAATTTTTTCAGCGTGGTGTCTGAGACCTGAAGGCTTCTTCCCTCGAATGTCCGAGGGGTTGAGGTTACTGAAGATTGATAAGCAGCAGCTCAGAGATGGGGCGTTTACAGATAAGAATTGGTTGAGGGACTATGGCATTAGGCATCTGACAGCTGCTGACACTGAGAAGATAATAAAACATCGGGTATATGATGAATTGTAATACTTAACTAACATCAGTCTGAAGTTTGGAAAAAGGATTGTCAAATTTGGAAGAGTTTACACTGTTTTACTTCATACAGATTTTGTATCTTATATACAGCTACATTCTTAGCGTGTTGTTTGGTGTAATAAGGTACATTATATTTATGAAAATATATGAAGAGAGGTTATGAGATTGCAAATATTTTGTCTTGTTTTCACTTTTCCTTATATACAGAGAGAAAAAGGCAGTCCATTCTCTTTCTGAAAGGACCAAGAAAGCAGCTTTTCCCCCCTACTAAAGCTGTTCGGTTGGGAACTGAAGCACACTGAAGGCTGGTGAATCAGTGTGTTTTGACGGTCTGCCTCTTTCAGGGAATCATGCATTTCCCTTTTCTTGGTCCATTTCAGTCATCGGAGTATACTAGTATTTGGTACTTACCGCTATAAAACCGCACCACAGAATCACAGCAATGTTGCGGTTTCGGTTTGAGCTTGATCGCAAGCTCCTCTCGTTGCGAAGCCAACAACGTGCACGTCGATGGATGGAGAGTTGGAGACCCATGTCAGCCCCGACCCAACCGGGGCGTTAATGCGGCGGAGGGCGCAACAACTTTTGGCTGCAAATCTTGGGGCCGAAAGATTCCGCCTTAATCACGCGTGCCCGCGTGCCTCCCGGCCCCGAACCACCGCCGGATAATGCTGTCTGTCACTCACCTAACCGAACCCTGGGCCTCGCGAAGTCGCGAGGGATTAACGATCGGGAAAAGATGGGCGGACAGAGAGGGACAGGCGGGGAGGCCATCATCCATCGGACGAGCGGCGGGGCGGGTGGCCTGGCCTGCAGGCCGCTGGCCGCTGGCCGCAGGCGGGCGGGCGCGCGGCACCGGCACCGGCACCATTAGGTGCATGCCTGCCCGCGTGCAGGGGCAGGCAGACCACCTTGCCGTGGGGGCAGCCGTGCAGCCCGGCCACCACCACCGCCCGGTCCCCGCGGCGCCCCGACGGCATTCCCTTCGGTTGGTCCCCGTCCCCGAGAACGTGACAGCGACGCCGCCCGTCGTCCTACGTAACGTACTACGCGCTGTTGGGCTAGCTCGTCTCTCCCGCCGTTCCGCGCTCGGCGGGCACAGCGTTTCCGCCCGCTGGAAGCCGAGCACTGCACAGCGCACCTGGTCTCCGCGTGCGCCGGCCCAAACGAAGCAAAGCGAGTGTTAGAGCATCTCCAACGTATATTTTGTTTGGCAAGATTAGGAGTTTGGCAAGTCTCAAATGAATATAACAAACGTCCAAAGAGTCAATCTCCAAATGGTTTTGCATTATCACTTGGTAAAAAAGGAAAATTACGGGACGCGGCGGGGGCGGGCTACTAGCGAGGGAGGGAAATAGCGTGAGCGTCGGGAATGCCAAGCGCGGACGAGGTGTGCATATATGCAAGTCCTTCCCTACTTTTTGCTAAGTTAACAAAAATGTAAAGCCCATTTGCAAAAACCGTTGGATAGACGTTTTTAAACTTTTTTTGCAAAAACAAGAATGCAAAGCCCATTTGCAAAATCGTTGAAGATGCTCTTACGTACGTATGCACGCCGCCGCACGTACATGTATGCATCATGCCCATGCATGTGACGAGACGATGGCCCAAAATGAAACGATGCTGGAAATATATATCCAGAAATGGAACATTGCACAATTTGCAACTCCGACGGGAGGTAAGAAATGAATAAGATGCCGACACATACGAGAATCATATCCTTGCTAAATCTCCACGGATCTACAGCTTTGGTGTCCACAACTAATGGCTGCCCAATGCAACTGGCCGACCGTGCGTGGGTTAAGCTGCTGGTCCTGCTCCATGGGCTAGAACTGGACCAATTCTATTACACACGAGGCGCGGTGGGCACTACGTACGGTCTACTGAATGAAAGTTGATGATGCACAGCAGTTCCCACATACTTTATATCCTGGTCCTGGGACCAAAGCCATATTGGATACGTAGGGTTCGGTCTATGACATCTGGGATGGAGCTAGGGTGTCCACTGGTCCGGTCGACCGACGGACGACGGTCCAGCAGGCAGCACTGCGCTCTAACTGCTGCAGATTTATAAGACTGACGGTACTGTAGGTACGCCGGCCCGGCCCGTACCGATTGCAGATTATTGCATGGCTTCTCAAATCTCAAGAGACGCTTTAAGTTTCGCTACGCTGTTTGTTAGACGACATATTGCATGCAGCCCGTACAAACTTCGAAACCACTTGCGGCTGTTTTTCATCATCAGTCAGTGTGATAGTTTTGGAATCCGGCTAAGCCGGTTTTCTCCTACAGGTTCATAACGACTAGTTTGGATATTCTTCTAACTTCATAATGATCTTGGGGGAGCTCCCAATTCACCGTTTGTGGGAGTTAAGTAAGATATGTGCCATATCCAATGAATAGAGAGATAGATTTGACCCTTGTAAGCTAGTGTGAGCCTTGGTGGACTCAGCAAAGCTTTGCTTGAGCACTTCGACAACACCAATTTTTTCATAGTGATGGTTTTTTTTTACTCTGAGATCTTGTCTCCTAGATGGCTAGGTCTGTCAATGGCAACATCCAAGTTTGTGGACTGTTGCAGGAAGTTTTTGCTGGCTGCAATCTTGCCCTCGAAAAGGGGAAAAAAAAACATCTAGTAGAAATTGGTTATAAAAACCCCGCTATAGTGCAGCCCGAAGTTGTCACCCACAGCTTCCATAACTGAGAAGTAGGATCCAAGTGAGGTTCTAATTTGGTTTGCCTCAAAATTGCATTTAATTGTTATTTTATATTGCATATTTGCTCTTTCGCTTGTGTGTCTACTTGGTTTTGTGTGTGCATTGTGACTATAGAGACTATATGAATAAGTTTATTGATTAATAAGTCACACACCAAAGTTTGAATTGATTCGGAAAGAAGGGAGAGGCTGTTAACCTTGGGACTCAATGGGATATGAAACGATTAGGGTAATCTCGTCCAAAACACACTTGACCAATGTACAATGGTTTTATAAGTGAAAACAATCTCACCCTTAAAATAACTTTATTTTTTACTATGGAGGGAGTGCTCGTCTTTGTTGTGGCTACTTAATAGGGCTGTCTCTAGGGGGTGCACACGAGATGCGATTGCCAGGGGGCCAAGACGCTAGGAGGCCGTGAGTGTATATATATGTATATGTATGTAGTAGATATATATAGTTATTATTATTATAGACTATGTATAATATAATAAATTATTGAAGGCCAATATGTTTAGTTGTACGTAATCATTCAGTTGTACTATCATCATATTTTATATGAACTAAACATACATCGCAAGTTAGTTTTTAGTTCTATATACTTTAATCGTCATATTGAAAATCAATTTAATGCATCTTCTATATCATATACTGCTAGCTAGTTAATGGCGTTTAAAACCAAAATTTGATATACCGCTGCAGTATTCCTCATCCGTACTGGTCTATCGTTCGTAGTTTCGTACCAAGAAGAATGGAACTGGCAGGACTAGAGTGCGTATCGATCTCCAGAGAGCCTTTGCAAAGTCGACCATAGTATATCGGAGCATCCGTGCTGGCTCCGTAGCGGCATGCAGTTTGACAACGTGCGCTTTCTGGAGCCGGTGCGAGTGATGTGTTGTGTGGGAACGTGTGGACGGGCACAGTAAGATAACCGGTCGTCTGACAGAGGCGCTGGTTCGGACTGTTCTTATTAGGCCGGGTTCGGGTCGGGTACCACGCGATGTGTGTGTCTGTAGCTAAGCTCAAGTCTCGATCGACGGCGGCATGCGCAATTAAGTCACTGCAGGATGCCAAATGCGCGGTCGGGTAATCATGTGACACGATGAAACTTAAGAATTCAGAGGTTCATGCATCAAGCCCGTGGAGAGTAAGACCCATAGCTTGGAGAGCAGCAGCGGGGGGAGCCGTGCGTTCATCTGGTCGGATTCACACACTCTTTTACCCCGACCGCGCGACTTTTCAATACGATATCATCGTCTTACAGTTGCGGCGCTCCTTGCTGGTCCATGCTGTGCCCTGATCCACCGCGCGTCCCGAAGTCATTTACCTGGAACATAGGAATATCATATACTAAGTCATATCTATCTGTAGCGGAAGATAAACTAAAGTACTGTAAAATTTTAGCCCCGAACATACACATCGCAGGATTCCATGACAATTAACAACAGCAAAACATTGACGACTACAGATCGAGCACGGCCGGCCGGCTACAGGGCATTTAAAGCAAGACTAATTATAATATAATAGTCTTTTGTTGGTTATATATATCCTATAGGCTATATCTACACTTACAGCCCACCTATCAGTTCACTCTAGTTGGCTCATCTAAGATCAACCTTTTTCTAACACAAAGTTATTTTTGCTTAATTATATGTAAACTGGCTTAATTAAAACCTACTAACTCCTTTTTTTCCCTCCTTTATCTTAGTATAAAGCTCATCTACATGTCTTGATAATAATTGCTCTTCAGTTGGCTAATAAGATTTTTTGTTTTGGAAATCACCGAGGAACTCACATATAATAGATAATTTAAAGAAATATATGGTCAAACAACCTATAGTAGCTCTATTGTCTGAGCAATAACAAAAAATTGATCACCTGAAGTATAGGAGAAGTGAGATGTTTTCAGTTTTCACCGTACTCCCAGCTCCCGCTGGGCGATGCTGGTACATATATGGCAACCAGCTGAGATGAGAGCTACCGGCAATCCACAGGAAACACATAACCACTGGGCTCGTACCGTCGTCGGTGCGAGATTGAGCATGCAACGCGTGCGTGTCCTGTGCGTGCCGGCCGTGACTTGTTGCAGCAGTTGCTTGCACTAGGGTTCGTTCGTAGTACAAGCTAGCGTACACGTAGTGTACCGACCTGAGGTAAGTGAGAGAGAGGGAGAGGGAGAGAGAGAGAGAGAGAGTACCTGCGCCGCAACTGCCGTCTGCCGAGCGATGAGGGGATAGAGGTGGTGGCCGGCGGTTGCTTGTGACGTCGGGCACAGGCACGTGTTGGGAGCCCACGGCTGGGGAGCAGCGCATGCAATCGGGTCCGCCCCGCCCCCATCCATGCATGCAATAAACACCGCGACGGCGACGTGCAACTTGGTCCGGTCCCTTGCAACTTCTTCTCCCTTCTCTCCTCTCCTCTCCTACGGGTGTGGGTTGGGTGTCCTACCACACCGTTACCACTGCAACCAGTAGCTGGCCTGGCCATTGGCTTTGGCTGCTGCTGCGGGCGGCTACTAGTACTACGCGACTCTGCTTCGCTTCCTAGAAATTGCAGGCCTGGCCACTGTCAGGACGGACACGTAGTACGTACCTGCTGCAGCTTTACCGATCGTACACAGTTTAGGTCCACAAATGTACGTACTACTACAGTAGTTAGCGCGCGGTAGTACGTGGTACAGTACCATATATAACTGCTGGCCTGCTAGCTGCTAAGGCACTGCTGGCAATATGGAACGCCCTACCTCTAGCTGCAGAGCTACTAGTAGTTGTAAAAAATGGCAGATGTTTCTGCTGCTGCAGTGAGCATTGCCTTTTCAGACCGGAGGCGTTTTGGGGCCGGTGGACAGTGGATCGAACATGACTTTGTTGAGGAGGGCCCGGGCACACGCAACTGTTCCTAATTGCCTTTGCCGTATGCCATGTCTATCCGCACTCATCATCCTCTATTTTTATCCTCTATGCATCCTAGTCATCAAGATTCTCTCCTCTATATATATTTCTTCCGCAACCATCATCCTCTATACCTCATACTCTATATCAACAACCAACAACGACCCCACTTGTCATCTTCTATAAATTTTGTCCAAATATATCCATGTGAGATCTTATTTTGAAGGATTTATTGTAACGAATTTAATGGTGTAATCAAAATTTAATTTGCCTTTTTAATTTATGAGTTATGACATTTTTTAAAGAAAGAAATGGTGGGGCCTATCACTACATGCAAGATTCCCTTTCTTCTCTGTCATCCGTACATGCATAGCGCACCAACGCTATTACGCTGGGGATGGCGCATGAATCCTTGTACCGTATGGTTTTGCGTACACCGCTGCACTTCATTTTTACGCCAAATAACCTGTACCGGACGGTTCCCAGGAGCCACTGCGGTCAGTCGGCTGGCTAGCTAGGCCCGGCGAGCAAGCTAACCAAAACCAACCAACCAATCTTTAGGCTAGATAGGTAGATACCAGACGAGTATGGATCGTACGTACTACTTCTACATGCGAGAATGCCGTCATGAACGCACGGATATATTAATTTATGCGTGGTCGATCGTTGATGGCTTTCGCCTACCGTTACACAGCCACCAGCTGCATACGGGGAAAAAGAACCGGTTTGGGAAACGGCAGTGGGATAGGATCCAGAAAGCAGAGGTGCCGGCTTGCACCCCGTACGCGCGCACGCATTATCCGTGAGAGCTAGCTAGCCTGTGACGTGATGCTTGTGGCAATGGCATGGTGTAGTAGGCGGCAGAGCAGCGGCGTGCATCGACCCGGCAACAGGGCCTGGCCTGTGCTCATGTTCAGTTGCACGCACCACGGTCCACGGCCGTGTGCATGTCTACCTACGTACTACATGCATGGGGTGACCGACACGTTGTTTCCTGCATTTATATATCATCAGCTGGTGGGGGCATCGGGATCGGATCGGAGTTACTCCTGCCTCCTGATCGGCCGTTTTCTGCTCGGCTAGCTGGTCCGGTCTTTTCACAAGCCTAGCAAGCAAGCAGAGTCGTAGGAGCCGAAAGAGACAGGGGCCGTACCGGTAAGAAACATCCATGACCACCGCGGCTGCGCATAGTGTCGATGGATCGATCTGCAGGGACGATGATCGACGTGCACACTACGACCCAGGCAGGGGGCGACAGGCGTACGTGCCGTGTAACGAGATCCCGCCCACGCGAAGCAGGCCGCGTGATAAGCGACCGACCCATCAGAGCCTGACCGACCGTCCGGCCGGTGGGTACGTAGGCGCGGCGCCCGACCTGGGTCGCCATCCCATCAGCGAGTGCGAGGCGAGCCCACCGTACCGGCGCTCGCGGGCGGCAGGCATGCATATGCACGCCCCGGCCTCACATCACATGGGCCTCCCTCTCCCTCCCAGCCCGCCCGCCCGCCACAAGTGGCAGCTGTCTCGGCCGCCCCCGCCGGCTCCACCGCGCTGTCACGCTAGCTAAGCAACGCCTGCAGGGCCAGCAGCACCAACTGCGCGCGCCCGGCCCCGGCGCGACCGGCCGGCCACCCGCGCGCCGCATGTCGTGGCCCTGTCTCCTTCTCACGTCGTAGAGTAAAGCGCGCCACCGTGCCGTGTGCCTCCACCAGTCACCAGCCCTCAGGCTATCCGCACTATTCGTCCTCCATATTCATACTCTAAACGGAATATTCTATCCCTGGTCAAGAAGATTCTTTTCTCTATATTACATTCTCCCGCACTCATCCATCCTCTACATCTCTACTCTATAGTGGTGGGACCCACATATTAATTCTTTTTTATTCTCCATTCACATTCTCTTCCTCCTCCCTCCCTCTCTCTCTCTCTCCTCTATCTTCTTCCCTCCGATTCCCGCCGGCGAAGCGGTGTTACGCAGCCGGCTCGGTGAGGGCTACGGCTGGCCGGCCAAGGGGCGGCCGGCCAAAGACGCTGTGGCCGGGCGCGGGGCGGCGGCGGCGGCGCGCGCCTGCTTAGCGCGCGCTGCGACGGCCGGCGGGCGGGGCGGGGCCGCTGAAGGCGACGACGGCCGTCGGGCGGCGGCGGCGGGCGGGGGCCACGAAGCGCTGCGCGGGCGGGCGAACGCGCCTCGGCCACCATCCTCCCTCTCCTGTCCTCTCTCTCCCCGCTGCCCCCGGCGGCGCGGGCCCTGCGACAAGCGGCCCCGGCCTGGTGACGGCCATGGGCGAGCCGGCGCCCGGGGCGCGCCTCGCCACCCGGGCCCCCCGCCGCTGGCGAAGCACGCACAGGGGCAACGGGCGCCGCCCCTCCGGTTCCGGTGATGGCCACATCGGTTCTCCAAGGCGCGGCTCGACTGCGCGCGTCGAGGAGGCTTTGCGATGGCGGCGCCGTTGCGGGCCGGGCTTCGGCAGCGGCGCTTCGCCTGCGGCGGCTGGCCGGACAGCGGCCCAGCGGCCAGCCTTAGCGACCTCGGCGCGGGCGGCGGACCTCCATGGCGCGGCTTCGGCGGCGGACTTCCCTCTCCTCCCTCCCCGCGAGCTTCGGTGGAAGCGGCCGGCGCCCGCGACCTCCGGGGCGTCGAGCCTTGGCGGCCATGGCGCATGGCTTCGGCGGCGCCCGCTTCCCTCTCCCTTCTCTCTCCTCCCTCCCGCTGCGGAGCAGAGCGCCCGGCGCCCGCGTGGGGCCGCGCGCGCCGCGCTCTCCCCGGACGGCCGCTACCTCGCCATGTTTGGCGTGCGGGCGCCGCGATTCCGGACACCACGTCACCGTTGCGGACGCCGGTGCGGGAGTTCCATCCGGAAAGCGCGCGTCCCGGACGGCTTTCCAGGGTCCAGTGCGGGTAGCCTCAGCCCCCGGCGCGTCCCGGCCCCCTGCTAGTGCTAGGCCAGCACACACATATGCGTGCTTGTTTCGCTCTCGACGCCACGGGCGACGGACGGGGCCTGCAGCCAGAGCATCGGAAGCGCAGGGCAGCAGCCAGGCAGCATCCCATGCATGCGCCCACGCGACTGTCACGTGAAAGGGTTGGCGCACGCTGTCCGGTCGGGCGGGGCCTGAGCCTGACCTGATAATGCATCGTCGTCCGACATGGCTGCGGCGCGGGGGTTCCACGTCGGCCCCTCCGAGATTTGCGTGCGTACGTTCGGTATAGCATGGTCAGCAAGCGCATACAGCCCGCCCGGGCATCATACAGATAGATAGATCATGTATGGACAACAAACTCTGAGCGTCCGTGCGCTACATACGCCGATCACGCTCCTTGATTATCGTATTGTGGCATCTAGCTGGCATTAGCATAGATATACCTCGCCCGTGTGCGTTAGTTGCGTTTAATTAGAAGCATTTTTCGTGCCGGATTGGAGACTAAAATAGTATCATTGGCGACACCGCATACAGTCTGCAGACATCAGACACGGGGATGGAGGATTGCGCACGTATGCTGATCGATCGACTAGCTAGATTCAGGGCACCGCACCGGGGCCAGAGGCATCTTTAGTGGTGTTCGAGGCTCTGCTTTCTTCATTAATCTATTTAGCAGACAATGTGAGCTTGATTATGTTTTATTAAGACTCCCGGTAGATGATTAGAGTCGCTGTCGTGCACGTATGTGTGCAGTATACAATATGAAGACGTGCTCCGTGTCCGTGTGCTGTCCTACATGCAACCTACTAGTAGAGTACTAGTAGTAACATGCTGGCAGTAGATTCTTTTTTGTCAGCATAAGTTAATTAGCAGGTGTTCCATTAAGGAGAAAGTGTAACCATAGATCATGATTGTCTACAAGTTGGAGGCAGGTTCCTACGTTGTACACGATGCCTGCTACCTCTCCCACTTGCCCTATCACGTCGAATTACGAGTTCATTATCATTCAGATGTGATACTGCTCAAATTTAGGCTACAAGAGGAAAACTCAGGTTAATTCTGGGGAAAAAACAACTTAGGCTAATTTCCATACTAGCTAAGCCAGTTTTTGCGACTCTTCTCGAAATACCAATTAGACTTCGCACATGGATTCCTCCTATTGAGATGAAATTCATATAAAATGCACATTTGGAGTTGGGACAAGAGAGATGCGCTTTTGGGAATACCCATCCCAGCAATCTCACATAGGCTATTTAAAAAAAAAAAATCCGCTATGCCTGTTTTGGTAGCTTTCTCGATCCAATTGCATAATGGACTTCATTATTGGTTTTTCGCTCGCCGAAGTGATTGAAATGCATATGTGGTATATCCAAATTTTAGTCCTGATTATTTTTTTACTCATTTTTTTAGTCCTGATTAGGAAACGGTGTCTTCGGGAAAATTCACCCCGCCAAACGACCTAGACCGGTTTCCGAACCAATAGTTTTTTTTTTTTTTTTTTTTTTTTTTTTTTTATCCATACCAAGTTGGAGTTGCTTTTGCTCTGAGAATAGTTAAGACCATCCTTCTCTCTCCCTATATATATGAGAGAGAATCACAATTAATTGAGTCATTCAATCGGTTAAAAACAAAATCAATCTACCATTTTACTTTTTTCAAATCCGATTTGTTCAAAACTAATCTATTTTATGAGCCGTTTCAACAGTATTTTTCTCTCATATCAAATCAGTCGGCTTATCTTAGCCACATTATCTCACCAGCCGAACACGTCCAGAGAAACTAATTACGACTAATTCTTGTTCTATATATACATCTTTTGACGAGATCCATGTATGTCCATGGTGACTTTTCCAACCCTAGAGCACCCCAAACGTGCATCTACCTGAAAAGTTTTCCATGGAGATATTCATAGAGTTTTCGGTTGAAGAACACATAGAAACCGCCCTACACTTGTTCTGGAATAATCCTAGGCTATTTTTTTTTCCTGCTTCGGCTACAAATCTAGCACTTATGATGTGTGACGAGTACCATGTTAACGATACGTAGTCTTGTTGTTCATCACCAGTGGGCAATTAACATCGAATCACAGCATCAAAACCTAGGCGCGGACATGAAAAGTAAAATGACTTGTTTTCTCACCAATGATTTGCTATTTCTTTATTTCTGCATCGGTCAACACTCAACATGGCTGCTGCTGCAGCTGCTTATTAGCTCGATCAAGCGAGGGCAGAGGACGACTTACCTCCTCTTCTCTTTCCGTTTGGATGGAACAAAAAAATACATACTACAGGATACAGCAACGCAACCCCAGCTTGGGCACGTGGCAAGTGGCTGGTGGTCATATAGCATTATAGCTATTTGGGGTACACTGGCTGCCTACCGGTGGGCCATGCGTGCATGAGAGAGAGGAGGAGAGCTCCGGCTCCCGCTGTGATTAGACAGAGAGAGACACGCGGGCCCCCAACTCCGCCTCTCTCTTTGCAGGCGATCGAACGACACGACTACTCTACTACTACTACACACCACACCAAGGTGCTTTGCGTCTCCGCCGCTACACACACACACACACACACTTGCGCTGCGACCCGACTCAATCTGGATCGATCCACCCCAAAGCCAGCTCGCTATAAAGGTACCCCTCTCCCTTTCTGTCTCCCTCACAGCTCAGTTACTCACTCCGGCCTCCAGCTTTAATCTGCAGAGCGACCACCAGCCCAGTGCCAGCCCAGTGCGCGGGTACACACCTTCGTTCCCGGTTCCCATTCCCACAAGGTAGCAGCGAGCCAGCGATCGAGCCGCTCGCCGGTGGACGCACACACACGCGGGTAGCTGGCTTCGGTCTCACAGCCCGCTTAGCCTGATCCCTGCGCGCAAGAGTGTTCGTCGCTCGTTCCGGCAGGCGGCGGCAGCGGCGAAGTACGACGACGAGGAGGAGGACCTAGAGAGAGAACGAGGATGTCGAGCCGAAGGTCGTCGTCGCGTGGCAACATCTCCGAGGACGAGATCAACGAGCTCATCTCCAAGCTCCAGGCCCTGCTCCCCAGCTCCCGCCGCCGCGGCTCCGGCCAGGTAGCGTCGCCGTTGCCAACTGACGACCGCTCAACTCGCATTATATATGTTCATTCGCTTTTTCGAGCTACTAGCTAGCACAGCACGGTCCTTAGTCCATGAACAGTGATGTAGTTAGGTTGAGCGGCAAGCTAATACAGATACAGTAGTAGGTGGTTCCGGGGCTAGCTGTTGTGCCGCCGGCTCCCTCTTTTGTGTGCGTTTATTAAAACTTCGTCTAACGCGGATGTAATGGTAATGCAGGCGTCGACGACGAAGCTGCTGAAGGAGACCTGCAGCTACATCAAGAGCCTGCACCGGGAGGTGGACGACCTGAGCGACCGGCTGTCGGACCTCATGTCCACCATGGACCACAACAGCCCCGGCGCGGAGATCATCCGCAGCATCCTCCGCTCCTGATCGCCTACGATCGACCTCCTACTGCGGCGCTGCCGGCGCCGGCGAGGGCGCCGGCGGGGCCGACAGCGCGAGAGGTCAACGACGACCGCCATCCGTTCTCCGATCCGGCTGGCTGGGCTGGCCACGTGCGGGGGCTGATGGAGCTCAATTAGCTAGGGTATATATATATATCTCCCCCTCTCTACATGTATGTGTATCTTTTCTCTTCCTCCTTTTACCTGTCTCGATCCCTAGATCTGAGAGATCATGTGGCTAGGTCCATATCAAAATGTACTAGCTACACGCACACGTATGATGGTCTCCGCTAAGCTTCATGGGTAGGGTACTAGCTAGCACTAGGGCCTAAGCAAGCTTATCCTCGTCCTCGTCCTCCTCCTCACTTTAATTAGCTCCTCGCAGTCTCGCGATTCTCGTCGGTCTTTCCCTCGTCGTCCGTCCTCCGATCCATATGATGGCTCCTCCATGTGATCTCTCTCTCTCTCTCTCTCTCTCTCTCTCTCTCTCTGTCACGTACCGCCTCCTCTTCTAGCTTCTTTTTCATGTTCCCTTCACTTGTACTATTGTAAATTTAGTCGGTGGCTTGGATCGAGTTGGCTAGCTCTCTCTCTACAGGCAAGAGACAACCGACCGACCACTACTACCCTAGAGCAAATTGATTATCATCATCATGATGTACTGTCCAAGCTTTTATTAACGACTTTAATTTACTTGCTACGTACTGTACGTACGCCCTACTACGACAACTTCTTTATTTTTCACCCTCAGCAGCATGCCATGGTGGTTAAGAAATGCAACCGCTGTCGCTGTGTATGTCCTGTACTTCTGTATGTCGTAGCCAATGCAAACCATGCCCTGCCTTTCATGGAGCGCTGCTTCCTGGCACTCGCTCCACTTTTGTCCGTACGCTGGAACGTGAAACGCAGTTAGCGTTTACTTGGACTCTGGAGAGATTCTTCGTTCGATAAGAGGTGTGCTTGGCAAGCGTATGCATGGCCGCGTGGCCCCCGCTCGGCTCGGCACGCCTTACGTGCTGCACTGTCGCACTCATACTTGCTGTTGCTGCGTCGTACGTCCCCCGGCCGTCAGGCGTCGATCGAGATACACTGTTGCCATGCTAGCTACTGGTGATACTATAGCTAGTAGTAGCAGCAGCAGCCGACGATCCATCGACGACTGGCAAGCGAGCTACGTCCACGACGAGCGCGCGAGCACACCGATCACGGCGCAGCATGCATTTTGACGCCGACGCCGACGGCACGCACGGCGTGCGCGCGTCGACCTCTGCCCCCACTTGGACTTGTCCCTCTTTTTTAATTCTCACGAGCCTGAAAGGAATCGGTGAGCGGATCAGGAAAAGGATCGCGACCTCGCGTCAACTGATCAAGCAGCAGCGCTCTGTGTGCGGGCGCTGTCATCTTGAAATCACATCGTCCTTAACCACCGTT
Source organism: Chrysopogon serrulatus (assembly GCA_015844335.1). Lineage (NCBI taxonomy): Eukaryota > Viridiplantae > Streptophyta > Magnoliopsida > Poales > Poaceae > Chrysopogon > Chrysopogon serrulatus. The sequence goes on from JADLZL010007949.1 coordinate 25,850, forward strand.
CGATCACAATGACTCCCGGCCAGTTGCCCTCCGCGACACGCGCGCGCCCACATGCCGCGGTCGTCGTCGATCCATCGGCGACCGACCGAACCGTCCGGCCCCAGCCCCGGCCGGGGGCGAGAAAAAGTCACGCTGGCTAGCTGCCTAGCTAGCTCCAGTGCCACCAAAAGGCGCACGGCGTCCTTGCCGTCTTGGTGCTATAGCGCTCGCTGTCCGCCCGTCTCTCTGCGCGCCAGGCCCGGCGTCCCGCCTGTGTTTACTGTGTGAAATCTCTCGAGTTTGGCTGCGTGCGCACCCAGACAAGCAAGCTAGCGCCATATCCATGGTAGCAAAGGAACGTGCAATTGGCCAGCCCGGAATGGACACGACTCTTTCGTATACGTGTGAACAGTGCCTCTTCTTCTGCAAAGTGTTATTTATGGACGCATGTGACCTATCCCGAAAGCAATTAATATAAGTCCGTTTACTTGCAGCTCAGACGATGGCAGGATGGCGGCCGTTCACGCACCAGGCCGGCCGCCCGGCCGGCACGATGGCAAAGGTCTGCAAGAAACTCCCCAGCATGCCACCAACAGTAGTACTGTGCGTACGGTCGACGGGCGCTATTCTAGCTAGAACGCGAGAACCGGGCAGGCTCGGCTAGGGACACGACGAGAAGCGAAAAGAAGTGACAACTCAAGATAAGAGTACTCTTATTAATTTGTCTAAAGGGTGTTTGTACGTAACCAGGACATGCCACATGCTGCTATGGCTCACGACGCCGCCTAAGCTAAGCATGTGTTTGCCTCATGACCGGCCGAACTTGTGGCGTAGCGAGCCTTTCTTAGCGTCGCTTGGGTTATTTTCAGCACCACATCTCGCCAAAAATCTGGTGCCGAATTCATCGGCCGCACGTGCAGCATGGCCGCAAGCTTGGTACGGACTAATGTGGTACTACTTATAAACTCCATAAGTTTAAACAGGATGATTTTGCCATCTATCACATCAGATTTGTGAAGATATTAGTAATAACATACCTAATAAGATACTATTTGTATCATAAATATTATTCATTTGAAACCGTAGAATATATTCTTTATCCGTCCTAAGTCAAACTATTTATCATGCTAAAGGGATAATAAAAACATAGTAATTCATAATGTATCCATTGGTGCCAATATGATATCATTGATTATATTTAAGTTAAAATTTGATTTAGGACGTCACGTTTCGCTCGTCTCTTATAAGCCGGACTTATCAGTCACAAAGAAATCGGTCGGTTTAATTTATCAGTCAATTTATGTGACTAGCCGAACCCTCAGAAACTCATGGTATTTTAGAGCTGAGTGCGTACTGTCATTTCTTTGTTTCAGTTTCAGGGCCCATCGAGACGGGTCATGAATGATGGATCCCTCGACCTTGATCTATCGGGAGTGAGTAGTGTTAGTTGAAGCTACTAGGTACACGGTGTAGCTAAACCTAGTGTGGTAGCGGCAGTACTTTGCGTTTGGTCGATCTATAGAGGCTACAGTAGCAAGCGAGCTAGGGAGCGGTGCAGTAACTACCACTGCGAAACGCAGAAAGTCAGAAGAGGACCATCCCTCATTCATCAGTGACCGTCGACCAGGCAGTGTGTGCACTGCACTACACCTGCCAACGTCGTGTGAATAAAACTATTGGGCGCGAGGCGTACGGCCTAGCGGTCAAAAAATGCATGCGAGGACCATCTCTGCGCCTAGTCAAGATCTGACCACTCAAAGTTAACGACTGCATGGCAGAGGCATCTTTTCACATGAGAAAGTAGGATAGTAAAATCTGTGTCCGGCACTTGAGGTCTCTGGACCATCCTACTGCTACCAACTGTAGGACGTTTGCATATGCCATCGGACGGGCGCATCAACAGTACCAGCCTCCGTGAAAATTTCAGGCGGCAGAGGTTCCTTTCTTCGTGCAGCGCTACTACTAGTCCACACACCAGTCCTCGTCCTGCTCATCACAGGCTCTCACAGTCACCCACAGCTTTATGCATGCGAAGCCGAGAAGAGCGATGGGGACTCCCGTAGTCGCGTTGCATATTTGCATGTTGCGTGTGTGTCATCTGCTGGGAGGAGTACGGAGTAGTATACCGAATCCGCTTGCATCTGCGAACGATATTCCTGACACATGCACCTCCTCTGCAAAAGTCTCGGCGCCAGCCCAGCCAGCTATCCATCCCTGCAGCTTTCCAGCCAAAAATGATTGCCCCTTCTTTGACTCAACACGGCACTCACTCACTACTCACTAGCCACGATCCACGCGAGTAGTACTTGCATTGGGTTGCGCCTGCTGTATGCAATGACAAAACTGCGACGACCTGTGTACAGTACCTGGTAATCATGCAGTACTACGGATATACACGTTCTACTAGCGCAGACGACGTGCAGTGCTGCATGGCGGCATGGGCGTGTCGTGTCCGCGTGTGGAAAATGTGCGGGACGCAGCGGTGGATCGATCGTCGTCCACCGCGCTGCGCCGCGCCGCCCCGCGCAGCTGGCGCGATATGTCGCGGTACTCCATCGGCGGGAGGCAAGGACAGCGAAGGCATGTGCCGAGCAGAACGGCGTCCGGCGTGCGGCGCCCCCGGCCCGCGTCTGCGGTTCGTGGAAGTGGGCGGGCCGGCATCGTGGGAGCAGCCAGGCAGGCCAGCGGGTGGAAGTGGGGGAGAAGGACCGGGCGCTTTCGGCGGCCCCACGCCGGCGCGGCGGACGGAGGGGACTCGTCTAACGGCCGGCAGCCCCTGCCCGCGGCCAACCAGAAACCACCGCCGGGCCCCCGCGCCGCGTACGGCCGCCGCGGTTACAGCGAGCGGTTGGGTGCCGCCGAGGTGACGGTTACAAAAGGCTGCAGGCACCAGGCAGAGACAGACACGAGACACATGTGGCAGGCGCAGGTTTGGTTGCAATGACGGGGTCGCCCCTACCCGGTGCAGCAACAGCATCGGTAAAAGGCTACGCCGCACTAGCGCCCCGTAGGGGCGGAACTGCGATTCGAAGCAGCGGAGCCTGACGAACGAACCAACGAACAGTGAAAAAACTAGCGCGCGGCAGTTGCGCTGACGCGATCGCAAGCACCCTAGCGGGTTGGTCCGGTAGGACTGGAAAGGCAGGCTAGGCTACCCTGATAAAAGTCCTGCTGCAGTAGCCCAGTAGAACGAACGCGTACACAGATTTGCACGTACGTACGGACCAGTACAGTTTAAACTAGCCGAATCCCCCGAATGGCCTGCGTAAATAGTGTGAGTAGGTACTCACTATGATAATTAATTTTTCTTACTTCAAAATATATATAAAAACTAGCAAGAAGCTGCATAAATAGCGGGTCCCTCTATCCCTCTTTCATCTTTTTTAGCTCACTACTCCCACCGGACCGATTTATAGGGCGTACTCACGTTTTTCAGAAAGACCGCTATGTTAGACATCATAGCTCTTGGGTAGTTAAGTTGTGCATCGGTTTTATTGCATGTGATTCCTTTTTTCATTTGCATTTAGTACTATTTTCGTGTTGTGCATGCATGCATGCATGCATTTAAATCAGGAAACTCGGCCAATCCTGTAGCCGTAGTTAATCACGTACACAATTTTCAACCAGCGTTCTATGCATTTATATTTTTGAGCCACGAGCTTTATGCTTGGTTAATTCTTTTCCTTGGTATCCGGAATTTTGCCGAGAACGTCTAAGAAAAGGGTCCGGGGTACTATCTTGTGAGTATGCAATTTCTATTGAGGCCGAATTAAGGTAAGGTTTTACGTCCATTCTAAATGAAATTATTGTCCAATCCTCTTTACAAATTGTATCACCTAGCATCATCACTGACGTGTGATTTGAGGCTCGCTATGCATGCCACTTACTACAATGTTGCCAATCCTGATGTGATCACTTCATTTCTATTTGTGATAAGCTTCTTGGGAAGAAAATAATATTTGTTGCCCCTATTATGAGCTTCTCATGATGTAACAATTACACATAGGGTATTAAAAGGCAAAAGTGCTTGTTGTGACTTGGTTACAAAATCATCGGCAAGAATATGTTTCCCCTCCAGGTCACTGTCATGAAAGAGATCGTTGGAATCAACACATTCATTTTGGTTGGCCCGTCCATCCAAGCTAGTAGAGATGCAAAACTTTCCCGCCACAAACATGGGGGGAGAAAAATGAAATGTTGAGTTTAGATCATATTATCCTCATTCTTGAAAAGAGTGATTCCTAGAAATGGTGCGGTCAAACTTTTTTTTAACTTTGACCCGACTTTATAAAAAAGAGTAACAACATTTATGATATAAATTGAGCATATTATGAAAATATATTCTATGGTAAATCTAATGATACGAGGTTTGATAACATAAATCTTAATGCTTTTTTCTAGAAAATTCAGTCGAAGTTTTAAAAGTTTGACTTAAGACAACTTCAGAAATCACTTCTTTCGGGACGTAGGGAGTATATATCAATGGGGGCATGATGGACAGGTGTAGAGCACGGGGAAGGAGAAACAAGTGGCAACGTGTGGATTCAAATTGCATCAATGAGTTTTCATGCTCGTGCCAAAATATTGGTGTCTAGGTTGGATAGTTGTTGTGCATGCTCCTAATAACTCTCACAGATGTTCATGTTGTATAATTTTGCTTTGAATTAGGCATGGATTTTTGGTTAATTTAAGTCGTTAAATCATCACAAACTTTTGAACGGTGTATTTGTCTTGGAAATCGGCATGTTTAGTGCTTCATGCATATGCGTACAAGGTTTGTATAGTGAGCTTGTGACACAATTTTTTATTTTTAATGGAAAACAACAAACTTAGTGTTTCTGATTTTTTCCTAATATGTCTTGTGATAATTTTAATTAGGAATATTTATTTAGTATAATATAATAGCAAGGTTTTGCAATATTTTAAATGGAAACCTACATAATAATTTTACATGTTTCTAAACTAAATAACACACTAATAGTTATTGATGCTTATATCTTTTATAAGGTTTATTAACTAAATCTTATCCAAAGAATATATTTTTGTTTTGGGACTGGGACTTGGGAGGGAGTATGCACAGCAGGAAAACCTCAGGAATCTAAGCTCGGTCAAGTAGCAGGCGCACCTTCCTGTTCCTCCCTGCGGCTGCAGTGTTCGATGTCTTCTCCGAGAGACTACGACGACGTCTAACAGCCAGCGCGCTGTGCTCGTCGTCGACATTGTACCGACGCGTAGGTGTCACCTTGGCTTGTCACTTGTCACAGCAGCAGCCCAGCATGCTCCATGCCCTGCAACGGCAACGGCCTGGAAGTTCCATGCCCTGCTGCCCGCCCAACCACAACCTGAGCGTGACCGCTTCTCGGGAGATCCGGGTGTCAGGTCCGGCACCAGGGGGATCGATCGGCCCGAGGAGATCTTTGACCGTTCTGGAAGTGAACGAGCACCACAGGTTGTCTTGCCTCTCCGCCTCGCTTCGGTGCAGGGCGGGGGCGAGCAGCCGGACATGGGCGGGATGCTGCGGTGCTTCCGCACGGTCCCTTTTGACTTCCGGTTTCCTCGCCCGTTTCGCTGCGTAGCGTCGTACAGTAGACGCACGCAGCAGGGACATGTGGCCTGGACGGACCAAACTGTCCTCTGCCTGCGTGTTTGTTTGTTGGCCGACCGGAAGAGAGGGAGTGACCACCAAGGCACCAAACAAAATTCTACTGAGAGCAGTGAAAAACAGAGAGAGCGAGAGTAGTTTTTCAAAAGCACAGAAAAAATTAAAATGACTTCAAACACGGTAGCAACCGCTGGGTTTTAGTTCCAAGCCGAAAACAGGAAAAGAAAAACTTTTGTCAGACCCGCATCAGGCCTGAGGGGCCTGAGGTGGCCATCCGTCATCATATGGTCACAGGCCCTGCGTGGCTGCGGGCCGGCCCAAGAGCTAATAGTTGCATGGGCCACATTCGCCATGGGAGCATCTTGCGGCCTGTTTGTTTGCTGGATAAGGTGATCCGCTGTTTTGTTTCGCGAGCTCACGACTACGGTTTTTGGGCTGTCTGGTTGTGACGACAGGCCTAGTCCCTGTCGATGTGATCAACTCTGCTCCGAGTCCAATTTCTCTCGCTCAACTCTGAAACTCACCTATGTAAACTTTTATTAAAACCATTTATTCTACCTGACCAGGTTATAAGTGGTTTTAAAGATGGTTTTGTTTTTTCCTTTTTCATTTATTTGGGCTGAATTTTTAAAAAAATCATAGTAAAGCATAGAAAAATCATAAAATAGAAAAACCAATTTTATTGTATTCCACATGAGTAGATCTAAACTGTGAACATATAATATGATATGCTTTACTACAGAGTTTTTAATACTATATAGCTTTAGATCTATGCTTTTCTATAATTAGATACAGTTTTTTTATGGTCTAAGCGTGGTAAAATTTTTATGGTGGGCTAATTATTGTATTCATGAATTGTAGTAAAAAATCCATACTCATTGGATCATGTATAATTTAGTTATAAATTTATTTAGATTTAATGCTCATGAGTATAAAATTTTTACAACAGAGGTGTCTCGTTGGTCCAAAGTATTCAAGACCTCGATATCCAAGATGCTTTTAATTGGATCCAATGGCTCCTATAATCTTAACCCCACTAAGTAATTCTCTTGCTTCCGATTGGTTGGGACTTCAAAAAATAATGTCACCGACATCATTAAAGGAGTTACCTCCATTAAGACTCATTTATCTTTTACTAGCTTTTTCTTTTGAATAGAAAAAGTCGTAGCACCTAAACTAAGTATCATAATTAAAATCCAATTGCACCATGATATTCCTCGTAATAAACTCTTCAAAATAAGACCCCACATGGATATATTTTGATAATTTAAAACTGTTTCTAAGTAAAAACCCGTTTGTAAGCAAAAACCTAGCAAAACTGTTTATTACATGGATTACATGTGGTCCTCCAAAATATGCATAATTTTATGAAGAAAAACTCCTAGAATTTTGGGGGGGGTGACCTCGGATATAGTAGGGGTGAGGGTTCGATTAGATGAGATTTGAGTGATGTCCAGTTCAAATAATCTATACCATGTATGTCAATGGATACAACATTCGTAATTTACCTACTAAACCCATATATGTATCTACTAATTCATAGTTTTAACCATTATAAACTCCTCACATTTATACTTCATACCCCAGCTAGCCGCTGGGAATCCTACTAGTTAGTACTATGGAGCAAAGCTATCATCAAATCGCACGAGGGCTAATATCGGATATATGGACCTGGGGTACCATCACCAACCATATATATGGCCCAAAGACTAGCCTAACGGGTGTCAACCCTCGTGTGGCAGAACCTTCTAAATTACATGGCCCACAAGCACCTGACATTGTCCTTAAGACCTCTGTCAGCTATACTTGTACACCACATAACCTAGAATGTTCCATCGGGTGAACCCCCGATAAACCACAATTCCTCCAGGATCGATACTTACAGAGACATCACAGTATCACAACAGTTTTTATACACAAATACCAGAGTAGAGGAAGACTTACAATAACTTAATTTACAAACTATTTGTAAAACTTATACAAACCAGTGTCATTATTACATAGCAGCGGAAGTATCATTACGTAACTTTATTACAACCACACAACACAAGTGCCCTGCCCACGGGCCACACAATCTATTCCTCATTAGACACTTCATCAACGACCGTCATGCAACACGGGCCATAGCACGCTTGCTCGCACGGTTCACCTGCAACAGGGGTTTAACAAATCCACGAGTACAAAAAGTACTCGCAAGACTTACCCGACCAAAAAAATTGGGGAGAAGACTTCGGGAATCTTTGGCTAATAGGAATCAAGGTGAGGCTTTAGCAAGATCAAATGACACCTTTGCAAAAAGAGACTAAGCCAGTCCTTGCTTTACTACAACAATCACTTGTCAACCATGTAACGGATTCAAAACTTCTCATCATCAACTTCCATCATTACTACGATGCTAGTGCAAGGATCAAGTCTCCCATATCGTGGAGCAACGACGATTCGAATCGCTTTATATACCCAAATTTGGGGCTTCCTAGCCACACGATGTATGCAGGACCGAACATCTTACATACATCAACTCACGCTTGCATTTCTCCCGGCGAGCGGGTCCTAGCCCGCAGGTACAAGTACACCATCTCCCTACGCCACGGTCCCCTTCCACGGTGGCCCCGGTAGGATGGGTACACACTACGCTCGTCACGGTTGTCCGTTCGCCGTGGATAGTACAAAGGAGCTTACCGCCATTAGCATGCGACTAGTACTATCCAATAACCTCATGATCCAAGAGCCAAGGCAACGAACGGTGCTTAACCGACTCACAAGTGGACGACACTACACCAGGGCACTAGCCCTTCCTGGTGCAAGTCACTCCATCCGGTCTCAATTTACTCATCATCATGTTCTTGTTGCGTACCCTTGGCCTGATCAAAGTGAAGGGATACCAACAAGTAACATCAGGTTTTCATAATTGCCCTCAACGGGGATATAGTTATCACACCTTTAGAAAACATTTCATAAGGCCTATGCTATTAGTAGAGCTAAGCATATACTAACATTTTCGAAATCAAAACAGGTATCCAGGGTGTATATTAAGGTACGATAAATGCATCAAAGTAGGATATCACACAACTCCTGTTACCTAATGCATCACATTAGGAACATACAATATAAAAAGCTTTTCAAAATACAAGGAGGTGGTTGAATGCATCCGGGGCTTGCCTTGGGGCTCGGGGAAGTTAGGAGCAGCTACCCAATCACCAAGGTCAGATCCAACCTTCTCACGATGATCACTTTCTTCAAGAACTGGAGTTAGATTAACTCCCTCTTCAGACGGCACAACTACACGAGTGGAATGCATGATTATGATGCAGTAATAAAAAAGAGCATGCGATAATGATGCAACGATTGTTAACCTATCTTGAGTACAACTTTCCTTCACGGTATAGTTGCACTAAGGAAGTATAGCTAGCGTTGACGACGACGGACTAACGATACACAATCAACATAAAAGTCGAAGGTCATTAGGGTTAATGACCTGGGGTCATCACTCAATCAAAATCAAGCAACCCTAATAGTGATTAAGGTTGATTACTAATTTATTAACCATTTTCACAGTTGTTGAAAGCCACTAATTAACTTGCTAATTGGAGATTAATTAAACATTAATTAGTCAAGAGATTAACTAATCAAATATTAATTAATTAAGGTATTAATTAAGCATAATACAAAAATTAGTTAAAACATGATCAAAATTCATAATTAAGATCATCATCATCTAATTAACACACAAAACAAATTTCATGATTTTTAGACTTATATTTTAATTATTAAAAATCATGAAAGTTGCATTTATTAATTAAAAGAGCAATTTATAGCACAAATAAAAGTTACTGAAAAATTAAAGTTAGCATTTTTCCTTAACAGATCAAAGCACAAGGATCACAGATATATATTTTTCACATTTTTACTTGCCCAAAATAAATCATTATGAAAATATGAAAAAGCAGCATTTAAAATCAAATAAAGAAAAGGGAAAAGCAAAACCCTCCCTTTGCGGGCCACTGTGCGGCCCGTTGGCCCAACTTGGCCCGGCTCAGACGCGGCCCGCGCGCTGCTGCGCTTATCCTCCTCTCTTTCTCTCAGCGACAGCCGGCCCGGTTGCCGCTGCTCTTCCTCCCCTGCTCCTCTCTGTTTGGAACATTTACGGCGGGGCGGTTGACGACGCCTTCGCCGACGACGACTCCTCCGACGAAACCGACCGCACCAACACGCTCCTCTTATCAACACGCACTTAACAAGCTACTATACACCCTCATCCAACCACCAGGGCACCCGTGGCGACGGCCATGGCGGCTTGGGGCACGCGGAGCTCGTCGGGCTCATGGTGTTCCGGCCAAGCTATGATGATAGAAGCGCAACCGACTCGCTAGATCGAAATAGAAGCTCACCACGGTTTCAAAACAAGGTGATGGCGAGGCTAGAACGAACGGGAAGAAGAAGGTCGACGGCGACGGCGGTTGCAGCGACGTGAACCGAAGAAAACGACGACGTTCCCGTGCGACTGAGCTTCGGCTGTAGAAACGAACAAGCCGACAACGATCGGTGACCAACGGCGAAACGAAAACAAGTAAAAGATGGGCTTGTGATGGAAGGTGTTGCTCTGACCAGGGAGCGACAGCTCACGGCGGCGATCTGGCCGGAGAAGAAGAAGATGCCGGTGTCCGGGCAATTCAGGCGGTTCTAGAAGGTGAGGGTGGACTCGACGGGTTCGCTAGAAGCTTACGGGCTCGTGTGCAAGAGCGTCGGTGCGATGATGAAGCAGTGAACGCGAATTTTGCAGGGGATTGAATGGTGGCCGGCGGTGAGCAGTGGAGAAGAAAAACGAAAAACGACGGCGACGATGGCTTATATAAGCAAGGAGATGGTCGAGGAGGTGGCCAGGACTTTCGCGACCCTGCCCAGATGGTTGGCCGCGCGTGAAACCGGCGATGCCGCGAGAACGGCCACGACGGCCGACGGTGACTCACGGCATGGGCTTGTGCAAGGTGTCCCCCCCGTATATCTACCGTAGCGAGAGAGATTTTTTTGTTTTTCTTTTTCAAATTACTCTCAAAAAGTTGAACTAAACTCAAAAATCTTCCAAAATACAGATTGCTCAAAATTTTGTGCTCTACAACTTTGGTTAAAGAAGTTTTGTCAGAATCCAAATAGTTTTGAAATTGCATTTCAAATTTGAAAATGAGTTCAAATTTCGATTTTTGGGATTTCAAAATTACTTTTAAATTTTGAATAAAAGATGAAAATATCCAAAAATAAAAGTTGTTCCATTTCTCAAGATCTACAACTTTCATTTAGAAAGTTTTTCATGAAACTGAATAATTTTTGAATTGGAGTTTAAAAATCAAAAGGGGATAATTCCCAATTTAAAGAACTTTTGAAATTATTTCAAATTTTATTCAAAAACTTGAAAAACTTTATATACCAAACTTGTAGAGCTCAAAAAGATGTACAATCTGTATTTTGAAGTTTTCCCAAATTTTGAATATTTTGAGATGAAATTGAGAAAAGAGGTAAAAGGCTTTTGAATTTCAGCTTTTGAAAAGGATTTTCAAATTGAATCTTTGGGCAATTAATTAATGATGTTGTGGTACTTTTCAAACCCAACCAATGGCACATTTTCAAAGTACAAAGTTCATACTTTGAAATGGTACCAGAGTTTGGCAACTTTTATTTACAAACTTAATTATGGTTAGCTCCTCAAAAGTGAACTTGAAATTCAAATCCGATAACCCACTAGGGTCGGGGTTTGGGATTCGGATTCCAAATTCAATTTTGATTCTTGCTTTTGTATCATTTGACTTATAAAACATGTTTGGGGTGTGAGTCAAGGTTAGCCAAACACTTGCAAACATCAAGATTAGTTTTAGTTGATTGCTTTTATAGTCAAGATTAAACATGCAATTGAAATTTAAATGGTGTACCCATACACATACGATATGAAAGAGCGCAAACCACCCTAGAATTAAATAAACTCATTTTAACTGTACACATTAGAGTTCTCTAATCATGAATGCTTATGCAATAATGATGATGACATGGCAGGTTTAGGTTAACGTAACACCAGGGGTGTTACACCTCGGAACGCAAACCACGAAGGACTACGAGCCCGTGAGTTTGGGGAACAAAAAATATCAAGGATATCTGATGGTGTCAAATCTTGACGATATGATAGACCTGATCTCTGATGCGATCCTGTATAAAAACTAGGCATCCAATCTGATAAGTCAATCGCTCTCATTGTAACCCTACCCAATCTGTCTATGTAAAGGAGTGTAGGAGCCTAGCGATCGGGCTCCTGATCAACCTCTCTCTTTTCATCCCATCTAGTACATAGCATTAGCACCTATACACTAGCATATGAATAAAAATTAGCAACATCATCACCCCAACTAGACTAGGGGTCACCACGTGATCCTAAATCAATAATTCCTTATGTACTATGTGCTACTATCGATTTCTCTTACGTGATTAGTTGTTAGGTATTGTGAGAGTTAAATCATCATCGACACTAATCTACACCTACTTATATATTACACTTCAAAGTTCCAATTCAAGCAAAGGTTGGGCCTAATTGCTATAAAACCTAGACAGGACACCCATACCAACATAGTAATGTCGGCAAGATTTTGCAGACAATGTCATAGGAGGGGTGTTGAAATGAATTTTAGGTTCAAATGTTGAGACTGTCATAAAATATCTAACTTTACAAAACTTAAACAAATCGAGTGTAATTGCCGCCTACTAAGTTTTATATCGTAACTTATCATTTTTATTTAAATAAAACCATTTCTTAGGGCATAAAATTGTTAAGAGCATAAACTTTTTATTAACTTTTAGGTTTTGGCTACCATTTCTATGAGGACAACAACTTAATCAACACATCACATATGCAAAAGAAGAATTTGCACAATAACTTAATTAACAAACCACACGTGCTTAACACCAAGGGAGTTACATTTTTGGGGTGCGAAGTCACAAAATATTTGAAGGTTATCGTCATAGCAGTATTATCTAAAAAATGTCTATTCAATTCTGTCCACAACTAGATGCATGCAACTAGCCAAAAGAAACCGTCTCAACTTTTGCAACTTCTCAAGCTTGCGTCCTCTTTCAATTTTTAAGAGGAAACTAGTTGCGGATGAATACTTGAATACTTTTTATCTTCCATGTATATTTGATTTTTTTTCTAACAAGTATATAGTGATTTCAATAGGTAATGTAAACATAAAGAGAAGGAGGGAAATAGAGACACGTGAGTTCAAAAGACACCAGAAAGTTGAGCGAAGATGATATAAAAATTTAGAGGGTGGATACGTCAATTTTGATTGTTTTTTTCTTGTAACAATCATAAAAATACACATAAGTAATATTTTATCTTAGTCATATCTTATATCTAAATAGTTATGACCATGTATGTTTATTTGCTATTGGAAAACAAGGTGGCTGTGGCAGAACCTTCTAAATTATATGGCCCACAAGCACCTGACATTGTCCCTAAGACCTCTGTCGACCATACTTGTGTAACACATAACTCGAGAATGTTCTGTTGGGTGAAACCCCGATGACACCACGATCCTCCAGGATCAAATTCTTATAAGATATTGTAGTATTACAACCGTTTTTATTCAAATAACACGGGGGTAGCGGAAGATTTACAAAGAAAATAACAACATTTGATCGAGTTTGATTAAACAAAACTTAAGCTGTGTTTGCGGAAGTGAGAAAAGAACTTTGCAGACGGAAGATATTCGATCATGCCAAGCCTTTGGTATGATCGAGATCAAGAACACTAGTCAAGCACACGCAGCGAGGGGTTAAACAAACCCCGAGTACAAAAAGTACTCCCGCAAGACTTACCCGACCAAAAATTGGAGAGAAGACTCGGGAATCTTTGGCTAATAGGAATCAAGGTAAGGCTTTAGCAAGATCAAATGACACCTTTGCAAAAAGAGACTAAGCCAATCTTTACTTTACTACATCAATCACTTGTCAACCATGTATCGGATTCAAAACTTTCCATCATCAACTTTCATTATTACTACGATCTTTGGTGCTAGGATCAAGTCTCCTATATCGTGGAGCAACGGCGATTCGAATCGCTTTATATACCCAATTTGGGGCTTCTAGCCACACGATGTATGCAGGACGGACATCTTACATACATCAACTCACGCTTGCATTTCTCCGGCGGAAGCGGGTCCTAGCCCGCAGGTACAAGTACACCATCTCCCTACGCGCGGTCCCCTTCCACGGTGGCCCGTAGGATGGGTACACGCTTACGCTCGTCGGTTGTTCGTTCTCGTCGTGGATAGTACAAGGGAGCTTACCGCCATTAGCATGCGACTAGTACTATCCAATAACCTCATGATCAAGGGCCAAGGCAACGAGCGGTGCTTAACCAGGCTCACAAGTGGGCGACACTACACCGGGGCACTAGCCCCTCACGGTGCAAGTCACTCCACCCGGTCTCAATTTACTCATCATCATGCTCTTGTTGCGTACCCTTGACCCGATCAAAGTGAAGGGATACCAACAAGTAACATCAGGTTTTTCGTAATTGCCCTCAACGGGGATTTGGTTATCACACTTTGAAATCATTTTATTTATAAAGCCTATGCTATCAGCGAGGCGAAGCGTATACTAAGCATTTTATAAATCAAAGCGGTATCCGGGATAATATATCAAGGTACGGTAAATGCATCAAAGTAGGATATCACACAACTCCTACACCTAATGCATTATATCATCACATGAAATCATAAAAACTTTTCGAAATACAAGGGCGGGTTTGTATGCATCCGGGGGCTTGCCTTGGGGCTCGGCGAAGTTAGGTTTATCAATGGCTTTGTCGAGATCGGGACCAATCTCCTCACGCCGAGAACACCTTCTTGAGGCGGCACGGCTACGAGTGGAATGCATGATTACGATGCAGTAATAAAAGAGCATGCGATAATGATGCAACGAGCGTTAATCTATCTTGAGTACAACTTTCCTTCACGGTAAGGTTGTACTAAGAAGGTATAGTTAGCGTCGGCGACGGACGGACTAACGATACGCAATCAACATAAAATGCCGAAGGTCATTAGGGTTAATGACCTAGGGTCATCACTCAATCCCAAAATCGAGGCAATCCTAATAGTGATTAGAGTGATTACTAATTTATTAACTATTTTTTTACAGTTGTTGAAAGCCGCTAATTAACTTGCTAACTAGGGATTAATTAGACCCTAATTAATCAAAGGATAATTAATTAAACCTTAATTAAAAACAAGGTATTAATTAAGCATAATACAAAAATTAGTCAAAACATGATCAAACTTCATAATTAAGATCATCATCATCTAATTAGCACACAAAACAAATTTCATAATTTTTGGACTTATATTTTATTTATTAAAAATCATGGAAGTGGCATTTACTAATTTAAAGGAGCAATTTTCATTGTAAACAAAAGTTACTGAAAACCAGGGTTAGCATTTTTCTACTTAGATCATCACTCAAGGATCACAGATATATATTTTTCACATTTTTTTAGTTGCCCAAATAAAATTATAACAAAAAAGATGAAATCAGCTTTTGGAAATTAAAAGGAAAAAGGAAAAGGGTTTTCACTCCTTCCCGGACTTCACTGTGCGGCCCACATAGCACGGCCCGGCCTGCTTTCCCGCGTGCAGCGGCACGCAAGACGCGGCCCGGCCCGGCTTAGGCGCGCGCGCAGCCTGCTTCCTCTCCCCCTCTCTCTCGGCCGACGGCCCCGCCCCTTTGCCGGCTCCATCCCCTTCCTCCTCTTCCTTCTCCGTTTGAGCGGCGGCGGCGGCGGTTGACGTCGAGCTCGCCATAGACGAGCTCAACCACCAAACCGACGACACCTGTGGCACCCCCTCACTAGGGCGAGCTCAGCAAACTACAACACGACCACGGCGACTCACCGGAGCGCGAGCTGCGGCGGCCGAGGCGGCTCGGCGCACGGTTCACGGCGGCGCTCACAGTGTTCCGGCCAAACCAAGGCAAAAACAACGTAACCAACATCATAACGGGACTCAGGAGCTTACTACGAGCACGATGTGCACACGGGTTCAAGTGGGAGCGGAGCGTAGAGTTGTGGCCGCGACGGGCGCGAGCTTCGGGCGGCAAGGCCACGCCGACGCAGGTGGCGTCCCGACGTCCCCCGCAAAGCAAAGACCAAACGGGCGGGCCGACGGGAAGCAGGAGCTCACGACGATGTTGGGACGCTGATTGTCTTGACCGGAGACACACAGGACAGCCTGGACCGCATGAGCGGCCACGGCGGCGCGCCGGGCCGCGAGAAAGAAACGCGGCGGCACACGGGCGACTCGGCGCAAGGGGGCTTCAACCGGTGGCTTGCTGGGTTCGCAAGGAAGCAGCGCGGAGCTAGTGGCAAGATGGTTAGGGCGATGTTGGCGCGAGCAGCGCGAATTTGGTCGGTGAAGGGGAGCTGCCGGAGTTGGGGCAGAGAGGGAAGAAGGGACGGCGGCGACCGGTGCTTGGTTTTTATAGGGCAAGGAGAGAGTCAGGGAGTCGGCCGGCACCTTCGCGACCTTGCCCAACTGGTTGGTGGCGTAAAACCGGGAAGGCGGGGAGAAAGCCCGCGCGGCGCCGGCGGCAGCTCGACATGGGCAGAGAGGAGAAAGAGAAATTCTCCCCCCTGGGTACTGTAGCAACCAGCCAGCTCACTTCTCTCTCATTTCAAATTACTCCCAGATTTTGAATAGAAGTTGAAAAATTCCAAAAATACAGATTGCTCAGAATTTTGTGCTCTACAACTTTCATTAAAGAAGTTTTGTCAAAATCCAAATAATTTTTGAATTGTATTTAAATTTTGAAAATGAGCTCAAATTCTAGTATTTGGGATTTCAAAATTACTTTTAAATTTTGAATAAAAGGTGAAAATCTCCAAAAATAAAAGTTGTTCCATTTAGCAAGATTTACAACTTTCATGCAGAAAGTTTTTCATGAAACTGAATAATTTTCGAAATTGAGTTTAAAATGCAAAAGGGACTATTCCCAATTTGGAGAACTTTTGAAATTAGTTTAAATTTTATTCAAAAACTTGAAAAACTTTATATACCAAAGTTGTAGAGCTCAAAGAGATGCACAAACTGTATTTTTGGAGTTTTCCCAAATTTTGAATATTTTGAGATGAAATTTAGAAGGGGTAAAAATACTTTGAATTTCGGGATTTTGAAAAGGATTTTCAAATTGGATTTTTGGGCAATTAATTAATGGTGTTGTGGCACCTTTCAAACCTAACCAACAGTACACTTTCAAAGTACAAAGTTCATACTTCGAAATAGTGCCATTGGTTAGCAACTTTTATTCATAAAATTAATTATGGTTAGCTCACCAAAATTGAAAGCGATATTCAAATTCCAACACTTAGCCACTTGAGCTAGGGTTTGGGATTTGAATTCTAAATTCAAATTTGATTCTTTCTTGCACTTCATTTGACTTGTAAAACATATTTGATATGTGAGTCAGGGTTAGCCAAGCACTTGCAAGCAACAAGGTTGGTTTTAATTGATTGCTTTTATAATTAAAAAGTAAACACGTGAGTGAAGTTTAATGACATGTATATACACATACGATATAAAAGAGCACAACCAAACCCTAACATTAAATAAACTTGTTTTAGTTACTCTTATTAGGGTTTTCTAATCATGAATGCTCATGCAATGATGATGATGACATGGCAGGTTTAGGTTAACGTAACACCAGGGTGTTACAGTGGCCCTAAGGCCTACTAAATTGATGACTTAAGGCTAACTGGACAATAACATTTACAAGAACAAAACTTTATTATAAGACAACATAAATTAGGCAAAAGTGTAAACACCTCCCCATACTCTCTCATCTACCATGCTCTTAGATGGATGGTCTTTTTTGAGAATGCTCTTGAATGGATGTTATGACAAGAGGAGGCTTTATTTATAGGCCATCGAGACTCTTAAGGTGAGACAAGTGCTTGCCTCTAGAAGTTTCCTGAATATTATAATATCTTTCTAATTTATTTATTCTAATGTATCTCAAAGAAATATATCTTATTCATGAATTGTAGAGAACCATCTAGAAGGTCACCTTTTAACATTTGCTAATTAAAAAATCAGGATTGTAATGATAATAAAGATTAGATATAACAAAAGATACGCTAATTAAAAAACCCATATGTATATATATATATCGTAGACATTCCATATATGCTACGTGATCATCATGTATATACCATGTGAACAACATATGTATACTTTGCATGAATATCAACAAAAGTACATCATGGAACATCACATGCATATCTTAAATAAAAATAAAAAAATTATTAAATTAATAATTAGAATAAAATAACAAAAAGTGCAAATAAAATTATAAATATCAAATGCCAAATATATAGAAAAATAAATAAATAACTTAAATAAGAAAAGAAGGAAATTTAAAAGATCATTGAAATACTATGCAAAGAGACTTGTATCTCATGTAATATATGAAATGAAAAATAGCAAATAAAAAAACTAAAGCAAGAAAACAATTAAAATAAAAGATAAATAGAGTGAATAAAAATATAAAATGAAAACTAAAGTAAAATAAAAAATCCACATAAAGCATAAAAAAGAAAAGAGAAGTAAATGGAAGAAAAGAAAGAAACACTTAAAATATAAAAAATGCACATAGAAATTGGAGCTAAAATAATTAATTATGGCAAAAGAAAAAAATAAATACAATAAAGATAAAAATATAAAACGCCAAAAGAAGAAAAAAGGTGCCATAATAGAGGAGAAAGTGAAAAGAAAATGAAATGAACCAAAGGAAAAAGGAAAAGAAAAAATGCACAATGAAAATAAAAAAAATAAGAATAAGACTAAAACAATACTTGGAAAAGGAAAAGAAAAAAGAAATAGGAAAGCGAAATGGAAAGAAAAAAAAAAGGAGAAACTCACTTGCAGGAGCAGCTACAATGCTCATCAGTAACAACGCGGATTGGGCCTTGTTGCGGGCCATCTGCCTTCTATGGCCCGCATTGGCTTCCGTCAGGTGGTCGGGGGAGTACTCGGGGGCAACCGCTCGGACCCGCAGATTGCCAGACAAGCAATGGTGGCAGCATAGCGCTAAGGTGTCCTGAATAAGGACAAGGAAATTGTTAGATG
This sequence comes from Chrysopogon serrulatus, assembly GCA_015844335.1. Classification (NCBI taxonomy): domain Eukaryota; kingdom Viridiplantae; phylum Streptophyta; class Magnoliopsida; order Poales; family Poaceae; genus Chrysopogon; species Chrysopogon serrulatus. The sequence goes on from JADLZL010007949.1 coordinate 44,588, forward strand.
AGTAGACATAAAAAAAATAAAAAAGTGTTTCAGCGCTATATTGTTTCTGAGTGGGTCATTCCGCCAAAAGGCAGTGGATTTATGGATATCTGTACGAGCTAGGCAAGTAACTCGACACTAGCGAGCTGTTTTTTTGTTCCCTGTTCACCATGCCGTCTAATACTAGCTAAGAAACTATTGTTGAGGACGCGCTAAGTTTTGTTTTGCGGGCTCGTGGCAGAGTCTTTGATCGATGTATTAAACCTTAATCTTAGAAAGTTGGGGCTCGTGGCAGCGTCTTTGGTCGATGTGTTAAACCTTAATCTTAGAAAGTTGGGGCTTTGCCATCCTTTTTTTATAGATTCAGGGGGTGCACCAATTTTGTGTGAGGCTTTCGCTAAAACAAAAATGACAGCTAAACTGATGTCTGTGTTGACAAGCAATAGTAGCTACAGGATCACAACCGCTTTTAAGGCTTGTTTGGTTGTGACGGATCGGTGGACAAAAACAATTCCTATCTAAATTGCTCCCTAATTTAAATTAGATTTGTCTTTTAGAAAAAACTTAATTTATATACAAGCTGT
>JADLZL010007950.1:0-43139 GCA_015844335.1 Chrysopogon serrulatus
TTAGGTTGTATATATGATGTCTGATCTTTATCATTGGCAAAAATTTTATTGATTCACGTAAAAAAAAGAAAAAGAAAAAACACAACGGCTGCAAATTCTAGGGGTGGAGGAACTACTGTAAACTGGATGTTTCTCTCCTCTTCCTGTATCCCCTTCCTTTAACTACTGTGTAATGCTTCGAGTCAAGTTAAAAAAGCAAAAAATAACACAATCTGGAAGCTTCTCTTCTAAAATTCCTATATGCATATGCTAGGGGTGGAGGAACACTGTATCCCCTTCCTATAACTACCGTGTAATGCTTCGAGTCAAGTCAAAAAAGCAAAAAATAACACAATCTGGAAGCTTCTCTGCTAAAATTCCTATATGCAAATGCTAGGGGTGGAGGAACTAGTGTAAACTGGATGTTTCTATCCTCTTCCTGTATCCCCTTCCTATAACTACCGTGTAATGCTTCGAGTCAAGTCAAAAAAGCAAAAAATAACACAATCTGGGAGCTTCTCTCCTTCAATTCCTATATGGCTGTAGGATTGATCAATGCTCCTGCTTTTTTTTTAGCAAAGATTCAGGCGCAAAGAAAAATGTGAGTGGTGTTGCTGCTGTTTCCTCCTCGTCGAAGCAAGTGTAATAATACAGCTCGTTGCAAGCTGCATAATACAACTTGCTGTTGATTGCCTGTAAACTTACAATCAATACATCAGTTTATTTATATGAGCTGTTTTACAATACTTGAAAAAAGTACCAAAGTACTTTCAGGTACTTCCAACTTTCATTATTTGTAAGTAATTAATTCATAAATATATTACAATGGTATTTTAGTAATTGAAGGTATATCTATGTTCAGTTTGGCTTCATATTACACTGTGGATGATCACTGATGAACAGAAGGAAGCGGTGGCTACTGAAGTGCTAATGCCACCGTTTACGGCTTACTCTCCAAAAAAAACGTCATTATAGAACTTTTTAAAAATTATATTTAACGATTCGCCTTATTTCAAATTTTGATACAAATGTCATGTATCTTATTATGAATTATTTATCATTTAAGATATTTTAATAATAATTTATTTATTTTATAATATATACAAATTTTTTAAATAAGACGAGTGGTCAAACTTGGTCTTTAAAAGTCCTATAATGGTGGCCTTTGTGGGACCGAGGGAGTACACGTTTTTCTTCATTCATTCATTCATTTGGTACTAATCAAGAAACACGAGTTGTTTAGTTTTGCAACGGGGCCACCATCGCTCAACGATCGCTGCACACCATGGATGCGGCGAGCCGGACCATTGCCACGCCCACGCATGAGAACCGGCCGTGCACTCTGGCCATCCCGCGCCCGCCCCGTACCTCCCGGCCGTGCGGGGAGCCGACGGCTACCATGCCCCGGCTCCTCGAGACTTCGCCCAGCCCATGGGACCCGCTTGCCGCCACGCACCTGCTTCTCTGCGCCGCTGGCAGCGCCGCCGGCCGCGTAGGCGCCCGCCCTACTCGAGGAAGAAGAAATGAAGAACCCGCCTACCAAGCCGTCGCCCGGCCGACGGCCGCCCTCAGCCCTCTTGCTCGCTCGAAGAAGGAAGGAAAAAAAGATGGTAAAGCCCAACGGCCTAGCCCAACATACGGCTTCTCAAATCTCATTTATGCCCTTCATTTATAGAACAAAATTACTAATGTACCCTTTTTCGAAAATAAAAAAAAAAAATAGATCCGGTCCCACGTATTTTGGTACCGGTCCCACCTAATTTAGTAATATCTCCACCTATTCGGTACCTCCACTTAGGTACCTTTTATTTTTCCACCGTCCGATCTCGCCCAATAGATGGTCCATGTTTTTTTCAATCATCATAAAATTTCTCTATTTATATAGTTGTTACCTCATCTTTGACCCAATTTATTTGTCTCATAAAAATTCTTGATTCTGGTACATAAACTATTATAAACTTATACTCCCTTCATTTAAACTATAAGACATTTTAGAATTCTAAATTTATAACTTTTACGTTAAATCTAGATATATGTTATATCTAGATGCATAATAAAAACTGTGTATCTAGAAATACTAAAATAGCTTATAATTTAAAAAGAAGCGAGTACCTTGTTTCTCTTCTCCCACTCTTCCTCTATCTCTCTTCTATAACAGTTATAAACTTACATCAAGTGTAGTAAAAGAAAAATCGTAAGTGAGTTGTATGCTGAGATAGATGAAATAGGGAAGGAAAGAGAAGAGAAACGAGCTGTAAGTTTATATAGCCGGCTTAGTTACACAAGAACTAAGAAACTTTGTGAGATAGATTGATAGAATAGTGAAGAGTTAACCATTATATAATGAGTAGGCTGAACAATGAACTGTAAAAATCTTTACAGCAGCTAGCTATATTATTAGTCTTATTGTTATGATAACACCTTGTTTCTCATCTTTATCCTTCTTCTCTCTTCCACAGTACCACTGGATACAACTCACCTGCTTGCTCAGACTGGCTCCTGCGCCTCGGGAGCATATATAACAGTCTGTCCATGGCGGAGAGAGTTCAGACGCAAAAGACTCATGCGCCTCGGGACTCAGGTCGTCCGGCCATGCTGCAATCACCGTCTGCTCTTTCGTGCCCACCACGCTTGGTTTGGGCAACCGTATCGTCCCTGCTAGCAGCATGCGCGTATACCACTTGCCTACATCTTCCTGCCAACCAGTAAGGCTATCTGCACTCGCATCCGGGAACGCGTCCGGAGCGTGCGTTTCCCGGATGGAGAGCCCGCAGCGGCGTCCGGGATGCGGACGTGGCGTCCGGAATCTCCCAGCGCCCGACGCCAAACTGGCGTGGTACTGGCGTCCGGGGAGCGCCTGCGTGGCGCTGGCACCACGCGCCGCGGCGTCCGCGCCCGCGGGCGGAGGGGAGGAGAGAGAAGGGAGGGAGGAGAGAGAAGGGAGGCGCCGACGGGGCAGCCCGGAGTTTCTGGCCGCCCGCTGCCGCTGGGAGGACGGCGCCGAGAATAGCGACGAAGCGACGAAGCCGCCCGCCGCCGAAGCCGACGCCGCGGCGCTGCCGGGCCGCCGCCACCATGCAGGGAAGCCGTGGCCGCCGCCAGCGCCTCGCCAAGCAAGGCCATGCGGAGCCGCTGCGGGAGCCGCTGGGAGCAGCCCGCCGGCCGCCTCGCCTTCAAGGTGGCGGGCCGCCGTGCGGGCGGAGGAGGAGGAAAGGGCCGTAGGTGGGGAAAGGGAGAGAAAGGGGTAGGTGGGGAAGATAAAGGGTGGCCCCGTGGGTCGTGCGCCGTCCGTTGGCGCGAGGAAAGAGAAAGGGGTAGGTGGGGAAAGAGAGAGAAAGGGGTTTGGGGAAGATAAAGGGTGGGGATGGGACTGGGATTAGGTGGGTAGGATAGATTTGAGTAAAAAATATTGACGGGGATAAAAAGTATGAGGACATAGAGGATGACGAAGTGCGGAAGAAATTGTTATAGAGTACAGAATCTTGATGACAAGGACGGAATATTCCTTATAGAGGATGGAAATAGAGGGTGACGAGTGCGGATAGCCTAAGCATGCAATTGTCCTTACAAGAAGCCAGTTCGTAGTTTCAGAGTCAACGAGGCAAGCATTGGAATCGACTTCGCTCTTCCTTCGAGGCTCATCGTCACTGGTTATTGTGTAATCATGGGTGCCAACTCCGGTTTATTGTCTCCGCAAAGGTCAATGTTTCGATCTAATGAACTCACACTACATCCTCATCGTCGACTCAAGTTTGAACTCCAGTGCAATGCACAATTCAAGGCATCTCTTGAAGGTCTTTGTCACCATTTTCCGACGATAGTTCTCGTTGCGTTCCCCACAGCCATAGGACATATATATTCAAGACTATCCGAGGCTTTTATATGGGATTTGATTTGGTCTGAATGATCTCAGAAATATTACTCAGATTTGTATTGTCATTCAGGATGCTTTCCTTGAGTGTGTATGCACGTGTGCGTATGTGTGTGTGTAAGAGAGAGCGCACTTTCTCGAGCCATGGAAAAAGTCTAATTTTTCTCCCTCAACTTTTACGAAAGTCTACCTTTTTTTTTCTTTCGAATTTCAAAAAAACCGGACAAATAACCTCTCTCAACTTTTTTAAACCATACACTTTACCTCCCCGGAGTGGTTTTGATAGTGGTTTTTTTCTGATAATGAATGGTTTTATCTTTTCTTTTTTATTTATTTCGGATGATTTTTTGAAAAATCATAATAAATCATAAAATGAAAAACCTAATTTTATTGGACTCTACATGAGTAGATATATATAGTGAATATATAATATGGTATGCTTTAGTATAAAGTTTTTGCTAGTCTTTTTTTATTTATTTTGGCTGAACCTTTGAAAAATTATAGTAAATCACAGAAAAATCATAAAATAGAAATCTAATTTTCTTAGACTCCACTTGAGTAGATCTATAAATGAACATACAATATGATACACTTTAGTCTAAAATTCTTGTTTGTAACTTTCGATATATACTTTTTGTAATTAATTAAAATAATTCATAACTGTAGCTTCTATAATTATTTTATTGAACTAAAGCATACCATATTATATATTCACTTTGTAGACCTACTCATGTGGAGTCCAAGAAAATTAGATTTTCTATTTTATGATTTTTCAATTGATTTACAATGCTTTTTCAAATATTCAAACCAAAATAAATAAAAAATACTAGCAAAAACTTTGTATTAAAACATACCATATTATATATTTACTGCATAGATCTATTCATATGGAGTCGAATAAAATTTGATTTTCTATTTTATGATTTTTTTATTTACTATAATTTTTGAAAAATTCAGCTAAAATAAATAAAAAAAAAAAAGATAAAACCACTGTCACCGTAGCAAAACCACCGTCAAAACAACTCTAGGGACGTAATGTGCATGGTTTAAAAAGTTGAGGAAGATTGTTTGTCTGATTTTTGAAATTTAGAGAGAAAAAATAGACTTCTATGAAAGTTGAGGGAGGGAAAGTAGATTTTTTTTCTCGAGCCATTGTTCCTGCTGGGCAGTTTTACATTCAGCCCAGTCATATATGCCAGATCGGCACCTAGGCCCATGTCAGTCCATTAGTCCTTCAGTACTAGAAGCCCATGGCACCCTATAATAAAAAGTAGTACGAGCCCATGAGTCCGCAACGGCAGCAGTAGTAGACTAGTAGTAACAATTTCTCTCTCTTCGAAATGTTTACTACTCCCTCCGTCCCAAAATAGATGACGTTCTCGCTTCCCGAGAAACGGATGCTGGCAATTTTTATAAATAATAAATATCATCGATTAGTATCATAATTAGTATTATCGGAAAGATCTTTAGATCTAGTTTTTTAACAAATTTATTTAGAGATATAAATATTATAACGTATTTTTACGTAAATTGAGTCAAACTTTAAGGCACGAACACCCAAAACGTCATCTATTTTGGAACGGAGGGAGTACGAAGGTTTTGGCTACTGATGAGAGTTCTGAACCTTGCTTTGCTGCAGTCGCATTTTGCATGCCATTACTTTTGACGTCACTAGAACATACTGTACTCCGTACGTAAGTACATCTTGTGTGTGTTGTGTCACACACATGCACCAGTACAACAAGTGTAGAATGACACGACACGACGCAGGTCCAGATATGCATGTCGGGCTGGGACGCCGTGCAGTTGCTGCTTGCTTTGTCTCTCGTACAGTCACCGCTCACCGCATCGAGGACCGGCCGGGCTTCCGCCTTCTTCGTTCTCCGGTCAGGATCAGCCGATCAGGTAAGGCGAGCAGGAGATGGACACGAACGAGATGCTATAGCTGTTTCCCAAACAGGCAGCCGGTAAACCGATTGGGTGTGCACCGGCGAACAGCAGCCGCACGCCGGCCGGCTTCCTCTTTCTGCAGAATCGTGTGGCCCGCCCCAGCGCTAGTGCCTCCTCTCATGTAGTCTCACTCAGCTCTGCTCTGCTTGTCTCTCAGCATCATAGGATTACAGAGAGATTAGCAGGCAGCTTTGACTTTATAGCCACCTCAGCTCGCCGTGTCATTAGTTGCCCGCCGCATCGATCTCTCTTCTTGTGATGAGAAGAAAGAAAAAGAGTCGTCTTGTCTGATGGATCAGCTTATTAGGTCACTCATGTGTGCTAGTGCCTGACTTGCCATATGCCTGCTCTGCTCTGCTCACAGTGGCCATTGCATTGCATGCATCAACTGGGAATTGGTTGGTTTATCATCAGGTCGTTTGTCTCTTCAGAGACCTCACCCAGCTCACTGACTGAGCAGTGAACACTGGCTATCCGACGGATCCTGAAGCTCCCTTTTGGTGGGTTATCAGGATTCAATTGCCAAGTCCTTTTCCTTCTTACTGATGTCTGATGATGATAGATCGAGCTGCGGCTACCACGCATAACCTCACCTCTCTCATTAGGCTCCTCTAAACTGTCCACTAATGCTAGCCAATAATGGGCGCCGATCGAGCGAGATTAGGTGTTGACGTGCCGTCGATCAGCCGGCGAAGATTCAGGACGCGCTCATTTATGAATGCAGTGCAGGCAGGCAGGCAGGCACCCACCAATGATTTACTACATAACCATAGCAGAATGTACTAGCCCTCTAGCTAGCTCTCTGTTATCTTTCTTTGAAATGACGTTCCCCTCTAGGGCATCTCTCTAGCATCTACATTATGTACATCAATGTTTTGTTTGCAACTTCGTTCCTCTATGATAATTTATATTACCTACTACTAGCTCCTAGATACAGTATATATATGCCCTAGGTTTTGCTGATGCTGAAAAATTTCAACTCTGCAACTGTAGCACTTTCGTTTATATTTGGCAAATATTGTCCAATCGTGGACTAACTAGGCTCAAAAGATTCGTCTTGTGATTTTCAACCAAACTGTATAATTATTTATTTTTTTACTAACATTTAATGGTCCATGCATGCGGATAAAAATTGATGTGGTGGAGAGAAAGTGAAAAAACTTAGAATTCATGGAGAAAGTGAACAAGGCCAGACTAATAGTGCTCATATAAGCTGCTACCTATGATGACCTGAAAAATCTATAGAAGTATATCTCATAACGAATTCAATGATACTTTTGTATCATAAATATTAATGTTGTTCGTATAAAATTAGTTAAATTTAAAATATTTTGACCTGGCACCCTACAAGAATTGCATTTTTTTCAAACAGACAGGGTATTATGCAACTGTGATGCATCTTGTCATATTTCTATCTCCAAGATAGCCTTCACTGTTCACTGGTGAGATCAGGGACGTGCTGCAAAATGCTCGAAGCTCGGTGTTAGAATTCAGGTATGGCGCATCGTCTGAATTATTCCAAACCACACCAGGAGGACAAAACCAAAAAGAAAAAAGAAAAAAGAAAAAAGAAAAAGAAAATATACTTGCCTTTCTTCAGACCTGAAATTCTGAATGAATCCAACAGCTGCAGAGAGATGCTGTCTGCAGAACGAGGGGTGCACATCGTATCACCATCAATCACTGTGACTTTCCACCGCTAGTTATACAACCATTTCCAGTTCCAGGAAGGTTACAAGATGGCGTTAGGTCTCGAGCCTCCGCAAGCGGCAAGAACGAGCTAGTGGTACAGACAGATGGCCACTAAGATAATAATAATTCAGTTCCCAAGTGCTGACCGATGCCACGGATTGGAAGAACAGGTAATAAGCACAACTGCATCCACGGCATATGTTTCCTCTTTCAGAAGTGATCACTGCAGCGAGCATGGACTGTTCCAGAAGAATATGCATGCACAGCTGCGATGAAAACAAAATCGGAGAAGACAGAGATGACAAAACATCAGTGCTAGTACAGACTATGCGCAACTATGACAACAATGGTAATATGCTGATATATATGCGACGAGAGCTAATAATAATAATACGGACGAAACTAAACTAAGCAGCTAACTAAGCGATTAGTCATCATTAGATTCGCTATCCTAATCACCAAGAGAGGACAGTGATCTATCCATATTCTATGCATGAATAGTCAGCCATTTTAGCAAGCAGCCAGGCTACCCTAGCCTAGACTAGCTCGCTCTCGCTCTAGGAGAGAAGTCTCCGGGCCAAAAAATCCTGTCAGGGAATATGTTATGTTTCCTTGCTTTCCCTCTCCATCACTCATTCACTCTACCTTCACGGCACGGCATGGCGCGGCGTCGCTGTAGGTGATTTGCACTCAATCAATCTTGCCGCTGTCGACCAACAGGTCCTGAAGTCATCATGTCTTGAAATCATCAGCAAAGCGAAGCGATATATATGAAGTGCATTGAACCAACCTGAGTTTCTCTTCCCAGTTCGTTCCCTGTCGATCAGTCTATCCATCTAACCACACCCAACTAGCGGTGATAAGTGATGCAATGCTATAGCTGCTTCTGAACTACTATTGTTATCCTTAGCTGTCTGATAAATACTGCTCTCTACGTTCAAAAATAACCGTCGTCGTGTTCGCTTCTGCTATAAACCGGTTTCTTCTTATCAGCCAACAGTATTTTTCTCCCATAAAAAAAACCAAAATATATTTTTACTTTTCCAGAGGTTAAATGTTTTAAAGTTTAACTAGATTTATATAAAATATAATCATCACCATATATCTTCTAATATATTTATTTAAAAATATATTCTACTATATTAATCTAATAATGATACTTGTATCAGTAATATTTTTGTATATATTTAATTAAATTTAAACTATTAACCTTTTAAGAGCAAGTATTATAAGAAGCTGTAAGAGGGCTATATGCTGATGTGGAAGAGAAAAAGAAGGAGGGAGAAGAGAAGTGGGGCTGTAAACTTACAGCCAACTAAAGACACAAGAACCAAGAAACTTATGAGAGTAAGAGGTGGACTATATGAGAACCAACTACTATATGAGTTGGCTAAGACGTGGATTATAAGATTTTATATAGCCAAGTGAAGGCTGTATTATTAATATTGCTCTAAGAGGAGATATGCATTTATGATGCTTCTGAGGTTAGGGGGGGTGCAGTCGCGATGGGTGATACAGTACATGTTGGTAGATTGTAGGCATGATTAACACAGCATTAATTTCATGTTTGGGATCACTGGGTCCATGCCAATCAAGAGCTCACTATGGCAATACATTTGTTTTCTGTCTCAGAAAGAACGAACAGTCCCAGATCTCTTGCTGTTGGTTAGCACAAATCATTGGCTCATGCACCTTGCTTCTTCTCGACTAATCTCAGTGATCATTATACACGTATGGTACTCAGCTGTCCCGGTCGTTGCTGCCTGTTGGGGGAAAATGTCTACCCCAACCTCCACTCCTAAGGCGCAGGTCCCCCAAAGCTACTTAACCTTTCACTCTCTTTGTTTTGGCTCTCTTTCAGAGGAGGAGAACCTCCGCACGCACAGGATCTGGGGGCGGAGGTTGCCGGAAAAAGGCACTCGGTGGCCCCAAGCTCCGGACATGGCCGGAGGTTCGAACCTCCGCCGGATGTGATCGAAGGTTCGGACCTCCGGCGGAGCAAAGCCGGAGGGCGAAGGCCGTCGGAGGAAGGCGCCCCAAGACTTCCGAGGACCGGACAAGGCCGGAGGTCCGAACCTCCGGCCGGGCTAAAGCCCATCAAGAGGCCAGGATGGCGGTGTAGATGCGGCCCGGCCCACAACAGGGTGAAGGAAAATGCCCGTGCTGCCCCCTGCAGAGAAAAGTAGCGGTTAGGTCTAGGTCAAAACTACCCCTAGGGTTTGAGGGGTAAATGTGTAACAGTTCAGAAATAGTTATCTGGGAGCCACCTATAAAAGGGGGAACTCAGCACTGTTGGAAGGTTGTTGAAAATTTAATGAGAATATTTACTATTCAAGCGCAGCTTTCGAGATCCATTGTCCGAACCCGTTGGGGGGAGAGAGGCACTTGTGGGACCCAGGCTTGGGCGGAGGTCGATACCTCCGAACAAGCGGGGGACCTTCGCTCACTCTCCAGCCCCCGAAACTCCAAAGTGCGACTCACTCCGCCAACATTGGCGCCCACCGTGGTTAGCCAACAAAAACCCAGACATACCACCTAGGAAAAGGAAAACAGCCAAAGCGCCTGCGCGCGGAGGCACCTCTCGGGAAACGCCAAGGCGCGCAGTGCGCAGTACCTACGCAGATCCTCCGACACCAGAACCAGAACAAGGCGGCGCGGAAGATACCACCGCCGTGCCACTGCAAGGCAATGAGGAACCAGCTACAGCCCAACAGCCAGAGCCAGCGGTCGTAGCACTAGAAGATGAGCTGCAGCAGGTTCAAGCCCAACTAAGAGAACTGCAGGCGGAAAGGGAAAGAGTCGCAGCGGCCTTCGCAAAAAGAAGGCGTAGGGCGGCGCAAACTTCCCAAGCCGTCGCGGAAGCAAAGCAACAAATGGCGATTCTGCAAGCAGAGATACAAAGCATGCTCATGGCGCAGACTCAGGAAGGGACACCAGCCCAAGAACCATTTTTTGCAACCTTCGCTACTACCCGACCCCAGGCAGGTGCACCCAGCCAGGGGCCAGCTTTCACGGTCTTTGGCGCAGCCCAAACACGGACGGTGGATCAAAAATCCCCTTAATCGGAGGGATTGCAAGCATGGGCATGGCCGGTGGGCTACAAGCCAATCACACTGCCAAAATTCAACGGCAAGACCGACCCCAGACAGTTCATCATGAGTTTTGAAGCAGCAGTAGCCTCCGCAGGGGGCAATGACGCAGTTCTCGCGAAATCCTTTGTCATCGCAGCTGAGGGGGATGCACTTGCTTGGTATTCTATGCTCAAGCCAAGCTCAATCTACTCGTGGGAGAACCTGCGCGACAAAATAATGACAAACTTCAAAGGGTTCTCAAGCGAATCACTGACAGCGTCAGACCTATTCCACTGCAAGCAACAAAAAGAAGAGTCCCTAAGAGAATACTACCAACGCTTTGTCCAGCTGAAGGCGAAGGCTCCTAACGTACCAGAAGAGGTAGCAATAGAAGCGGCAGTCAAAGGACTGAAGATCGGTCCGTTTGCAGCACACCTAGCCAGAGAAAAGCCTAAAACTATGGAAGCTTTGTACGCCGAGTTTGAAAAATACTGTAAGTCAGACAACGACCTCCGCAAGAGGGTTGAAGAGCAAAATCAATATAGGCAAACCCAAGACGCAAACAGGCAGACCTCCGACTCAGGGAGGGGCTACAAGCAGCAGCAGCCCCAGAACAAACAAGTAATGCAAATTGATCAACAAAACCAGCCAAACCAACAGTTAGGCGCACCAGCAGTACCGCAGTCCACCAAAAACCAGCCGAGGCAGAACACAGGAAGGAATTGGAACAACAATTCTACCAACAACAGGAAGAAGCCGTATTGTTTTTTCCACGGAGAAGACAAGGGGCATGTCACAAAAGACTGCCCAGAGGCAAAAGAAACTCAGGAAACAATGAAGAGGAGGAAAGAGGCGGAGGCACCGTCATACCAACAGCCCAGGGAAGTCAATCACACCTCCGCGCCAAACTGGCAAAACCAATATTGCCCGATATACTCAGCCTTAAACAGCACCCAGATACACCCCTCAACACTCGCAGCGACATATTTCCCGAGCCACCTACCTGCATGGCGCCCGGCACCTTCGCACGCAGGCTCAGCAGCAAATCCTAACCAATACAGGCTAGAGCAAGCACCAGCCTACATCCACCAAAGGCCACCAAGCATAACTTACCTGGATAGCCAAGCTCAAGGCAGAACCTATGAGGCATTACCGCCACCTCCGCCACCCCACCCCAAAGCGGCCCACAAATACCAACGCCCAAGCAAAAACAAGAGCCAAACCAGGAAAATCAACACAACCCTCACCACCCACTACCAACCATCGGCCTAATATTACCAATTAGCGGAGGCTCAGCAATGGAATTCCAAACTAAAAAACAAAAGAAGGACCACCTCCGTCTGGTGAACAATGTAGCAGTCCAAGGCCAAGTCAGAGCGACGGAATGGTCCAGGGTGCCAATAACCTTCACCGAGCAAGATCTGAAGTTAGAAAGTCATCCCCACACTGACGCGATGGTAATAACAGCAAACATAGCAGCATGGGAGATAAAAAGAATTCTGGTCGATTCAGGAAGCTCCGCTGACATACTGTTTGCAAGTACCTTCGACAAAATGCAGTTCGGCAGGAACCAGCTGCAACCTTCGGAATCTCACCTCGTTGGATTCGGGGGAAGAAGGGTGGAGGCTCTGGGGAAAATCGCACTCCCGGTATCCTTCGGGGATCACAACAATGCCAGAACAGAATACATAACCTTCGACGTTGTCAATCTTAGCTATCCCTACAACGCCATTCTGGGCAGAGGTTTCTCTAACAAGTTTGGCGCAGCGATCCATATGGGCTACCTCTGCATGAAACTACCAGCGCTGCACGGTATAATCACAGTCTATGGAAGCCAAAAAGAAGCAAGAAACATAGAAAGAACAATACACAGCTCAAGCAGAAATGTCAATTCTGTAGCTGCAGAGGAATCAGGAAGGGGGGAACCTCCGGACATGCCCAAAGGGAAAACAAACTTCAAAGCTGGAAGGAAAGATGAACAGACAACAAAGTCGGTATGCTTGGAGCACTTCAGACCAGACAGAAAGGTAACAATAGCCTCAAATCTAACAAGTCAAGAAGAGACAGAATTAATGGAAGCCTTAAGAGGAAACAAGGATGCCTTCGCATGGTCTGCGGAAGACCTCCGGGGAGTGTCTAGAGATGTCATACAGCACTACCTGGACGTTAACCCAAGCTTCCGGCCAAAAAAGCAGAAACAGAGAAAAATGTCTGAAGACAGAGTTATAGCAGCTAAGGCGGAGGTTCAAAGACTCCTAGACGCAAAAGTGATAAGAGAGGTCAAGTACTCTGACTGGCTAGCGAATGTTGTCTTTGGTGCCTAAGAGCAATGGCAAAATGAGGATGTGCATAGACTTCCGCAGACCTAAACAAAGCTTGCAGAAAGGATGCATTCCAGCTCCCAAGAATAGACACTTCCCTGGATAGGGCCGCAAACTGCAAAAGATTTTCCCTCCTGGATTGCTTCTCAGGGTACCACCAAATTTGGCTCAACAAAGAAGACGAAGAAAAGACAAGTTTCACAACACCCTTCGGCACATACTTTGCTTCCTCAGAATGCCAGAAGGCTTGAAGAACGCAGGCTCAACCTTCGCAAGAATGATAAGCAAAGTGTTGGGGAACCAGTTCCAAAGAAACGTCATTGCATATGTTGACGATATCATAGTCATGAGCAGAGAAAAAGAGGAACACATCAAAGACTTGGCGAAAAAACCGCTAACCTCCGGAAATGAGCTTAAAAGTCGAACCCGAGAAAAATGTGTCTTCGCAGATAAGCCAAGCTAAAATATTGGGGTGTATAGTGGGAGCAGAGGGAATTGCAGCCAACCCGGAGAAAACAAAGGCAATACTGGCCATGACCGAGCCAACATCAAAGAGGGAAGTACGTAAACTCAGGAAGAATTGCGGCATTGAGCGATTCATCTCAAGATCGCGGAAAGGAGCCTACCATTCTTCAAAGCTCTCGGAACCTCCGACAAAGTTGAATGGGGGCACGAAAGCGATCTGAAGCTTTTGACAAGCTCAAAGAATATCTCGCGAACACCCTAAAAGTCACAAGATACCAGAACAAGATGCCACACTACTCTTGTATGTGGCGGCGTCGATCATGCACAACAAAAGTGCTAGTACAAGAAAAAGAAAGCGAAGGTCGGAAGGAACAACAACTAGTCTATTACGCTTTTCGGAAGCCCTCGAAGGCCCAAACTGAACTACACCCAGGCAGAGAAATTAGCCTACGCCATTTTAACCGCCTCGAGGAAGCTCAAGCACTATTTCCAAGCACATGAAATCATAGTACCTTCGCCGCAACCACCGGGAGAAGTTCTCAACAACAAGGAAGCCTCCGGGAGGAATTGGCAAATGGGCCACCGAAGCTGTCACAATATTGCATAACATATGTCCCACGCACAGCTATCAAATCTCAGGTATTTGGCAGATTTTGTGGCAGATTGGACACCTTCGCGAAGGTTGCGCGTAACGTAATGCAGTAAAGTTGGGTACTACTTACGATGGGGCCGGGGAGTCAACGGCGCGGAGTCGCTGCTGCGATCTTGGTATCCCCATCGGGAACCAAAATAAAATATGCAGCCCGTTTGAACTTCAAGGCAACAAACAACATAGCAGAGTATGAAACACTCATTCTAGGCCTCAACAAGGCAAAGGCCTTGGGAATTCGAGAGACTTCGGTCAAAACAGATTCAATGGTTGTGGCAGGCCAAGTAGAGAAATAATACCGGGCAAGAGAACCGAGTTAGCAAAATACCTCGAGCAAGTGCGACGGCTAGAAAGAAAGTTCCAAGGTTTTACCCTAAAACACATCCCAAGGGGGAAAAATACAGAGGGCGACGAACTAGCGAAGGCAGCGGCAAATAACGGAAATTGCCCTGAAGGAACATTTTATGAGCAGACAGCTAAACCCGCAACCTCCCGGCGAAAAAAAAACGAGAAAAGGCAGATACTAGTAACATCGAGAACAAGATCGGGCGAGCCGAAATAATACAAATGCTCGAAGGAACTTTCAATCCTTGAGACAAAGACAGACAAGGAAAGAATGAAATACAGGGCAAGATCATATGTGCTGATAGACAAGAAACTGTATAAGAAAGGAGTGGTTCAACCACTACTCAAGTGCATATCCAAAAGGAAAGGCACCGAGTTGCTAAAAGAAATACACGCGGGAACCTGCGGGTCACACATTGGACCAAGAGCCCTGTCAGCGAAGGCCTTGAGGCAAGGATTCTATTGGCCAACTCACGCGAAGGACGCCGAAAAACTAGTTAAAGCATGCGAAGCCTGCCGGTTGTATTCCATCGAGACAACCTTCGCCGTCGTCGAACTCCAACCAATACCCCCAATTTGGCCATTGCAAAGATGGGGTATGGACTGGTAGGCCCACTACCGCCAAAGCACAAAGGGGATTCAAATTTGCGTAGTAGTCGTGGAATACTTCACAAGGTGGATAGAAGCAAAACCATTGGCATCAATAACCTCGAAGCGGTCAAAAAAAATTCTTACGGCAAAACATAATATGCAGATTCGAGTCCCGAAGGTACCGACAATCGATAATGGAAAACAGTTTGACTCGAGATAAGTTCAAAGAATACTGCAAATCAATGGGCACAACACTAGCCTTCGCATCAAGTATACTACCCACAATCAAATGGGGGGCGTCGAAAGGGCAAACAGAGAAATCTTCTCGGCAATCTCCAAGACATTATTTAACCTACGCAAAGGAAAATGGGCAGAAGAGCTACCAAGAGTCGTATGGTCACACAACACTACAGCCACCAGAGCTACATGATACACCCCATTTAAACTCATGTACGGGGAAGAAGCAATGACGCCAGAAGAGTTAAAACACGAGAGCCTCCGCGTAACTAGCAGGAACTCAGTGGAAGAAGAATGCTCGAAGGAAGGAATAGAGCAGGAGAGGCTGCGCAGGCTCTTGACAACATCATGAAGTATCAAGACCAAACCAAGGCATGGAGAGACAAGAATGTAACAAGAAGGCTGATCGTAGATGGAGATCTAGTTCTACGGAGGAAACCAAACGCAGACATGGCGGGCAAGTTGCAACCAAAATGGGAAGGACCCTTCATAGCTAAACAGACGTCAAACAAAGAGGCGTTCAAACTAGAAGACAACGAAGGTCACACCTTCACTCACACCTGGAACACCGCAAACCTCAGAAAGTACTACATCTGATGTAAGAGGACCTGTGCGAAAATATAAGCGAAGGTACCTTCAGCGTAGAAGCATTTTTCGTCTTTAATTTTCCTTTTCCGCCACTTGGCGACAGGCCTGCACTCTTTTCCTCACATGGGGACTCCTTTGCGGAGGTGAGGTTTTTAACGAGGCAGGGCCTTTGTAAACAACCTCTGAAAGTATAAAGAGGCTCCCCCAAAAAAGCACATTACGAGCAAACAGCAGTCGAAAAAGCGCCAAAGAAGGGGCAAGCAGACATTCGACAAAACGACATAGCGAGAAAGAGGACCTACTGGGCAGAGCCGGCGCGGCCAGGCACGCCCGACCGGACCTCCACGGCAAACAATCGCCTGGTAGAGTTGGAGACGACCTCCACTCAAAAATTAGACCTGGAAAAAGACCCTACCAAGGTACGGGCACCAGGTAATCAAAGGGGACAACCTCCGCTCAAAAACTAGACCTGGAAGAAGACCCTACCAAGGTATGGGCACCAGGCAATCAAAGGAGAGAACCTCCGCTAAAAAACCAAACCGACCCTACCAACGGTATGGGCACCACGCAATCAAAAGCACACAAATCCCAGAAAACACATAAAGGCAACCTACGCCGTAACTTAAAATAACCTGGACATAGGCACATGACCAAAATAAATGCTAACCGACCGCAGCAAGAACAACGCGACCAGACCAAAGCACGGCAGCAACTACCTCAACCACCAAAAACTTAATGGCATTTATAAGCCAAAACCATATATAAACCACGCATCACCCCTCCCCGACCACTAGGAAGAAAACAGGAGGAGAGAAAAGAGAGGATGGAAGCAGGCGTTTCCCCCAAGTGCAAAGACAAAGAGACACCATGCAAAAGCTTGTAATCAACATGGCGCAATACGCCAGGGTAGAACTAGGGCCCACGGATGAAGGGGGATACCACGCAAAAGCTTGTAACATCCCCCTGAAACCGAAGGTTCTACTTCAATAACTCCCAGCCAAACAAAGCCTCCGCCAGTCAGAAGATACCAGGCAAAAGTTTATAAAGATTGGAGGGCAAAGCCCAAGAGTAAGGGAAGAACCTGCGCCAACTAAACATACCGGAGACCAAGCACGCGATGCTGTGCGAAGATCCCAAGGCGAGAGAAAACATGCAAAAGCGCAAGTACAGCTCCAGCACCTGCGTCAAGCGGAACAACAGGGCCAAGCATGAGTTCAACAGCTACAACTTGATCACAAGCGACCACCGAACCGGCAGGATATGGATGACCAGAGGACATACATGGCGCTTGTAAATGTAAGAGCGAAGGCAAAAATACCTGGAATAAAGAAAAGGAAGAGCAATAGCCTCCGCTAGAAGCTGTAAACTCCGCAATACAACAACGATTCAAAATATTTACAAGCGTACAGCATTCATTACACATACCACAGACATAAACTTACAACATAACGCACGCGAAGGTGCGAGCAACATAATACAACATTACAAAAGCGAACTAAGGTGGGGTACTAGGACCCCGCCACGCCAAAGAACGGACGAAATCGCTGTGCGGGGCTTCAAGCTCTTCAACGACAAACTTAAACATTTCATTTACATTGTTATCAGGCCAGCAGTCGAGCATCCGCCCGCTAACATAAACTCCATCCCTCATCATAGTCAACGGAGGTACATCAAGCACTTGCGCAGGTCCCAACAAGGCCACCTGCGCAAGGCAATTTCAAATTAAAAACAAAGAACTATAAAAGAGTCGCCCGTCAAAAGTCATGTTTGTAAACCAGGCTACATATCATTCCTAAGTTAAAAACTACTCGAGCCTGAGCCTAGGCATCCACCTCCGCATCTTCGCCATCTCTCTCCACCGCTGGCGCTGGAGGACTCCGGGACGCGACGCCTTGAGAGCCTCCGCCTTCTTGGCCGCCCGCTCCGCCTCGGCCTGTCATGGCAACGCAGCGGAGGTTATTAAAAACTCAAAAGTATAAAGTACCCAACTAAACTAAAACAAAACAAAGTTACCTCCGCGTTGCGCTCCTCGGCCGGTGTCGCGTGGCGTAGGTACGACCAAAGCGACTCCAACAAGTGGCGCATAAAATCACGCACAACGCGCATATAGGCGCGCGAAGGTTAGACCAATCAACCTCCTTAGGGTCCGCATATGTAGCCTTCCCCTTCAAAAAGATGGAGATGCTCGCACCCTACCTCCGTCGGGGCATTCACGAAATTCTTGGCACAAGAAATGGTCGCAAAATCTGCGATGCCGTCAACAAACCGAGGGAAGTGCGAGAGCGGGGAGCGCATCCAATCAAAGACATCGAAGGTAGAAGGGTCTTCCGGAAGATGGGGAGCAACACCGCCATAGCGGTGGATGGCGTCGAGAATATGCATCTGGCCACAGTGATGGCCGCCTCCCTCGCTTCATCCAGCTGCTCCACCGCTTCCCTCAGCTGCGGCAGCACGCTTTTCACTCTCTACCTCCATGCGGAGGTTGGCATTAACGCCACCGGCCTTTTTCAGCCCTTCCTCCAGCAGAGAAGAGGCAGACTGGACGTCCTCAAGTTTCTTCTCTGAAGACTTAAGTTTGAGGTCCAGATCCTCAGCAGCCTTCTTAAACGGGCGGAGCTCTTTTAGATCGGAGGCCAAGGCTTGCTTCTCCGCCTCCAAAGTCTCAACCTCCTCCTTCAGAGCACCCAAGGCCTCATCCCACTTTAGCACCTCATGAGAGCAACGAGCCTCCATAGCCTCCGCAAGATGATGGCCCTAAGAAGAAGAAAGGGGTCAGCACGTAAGAAAAAAAAGGGGGGGCCAAAATCACAAAGTTAGCGCTTTAAGCGAAGGTAAATACAGACCACGCTCTGATGCTCCAAATTTAGGCGGAGGAGTTTGAAATAGTCCAGCCCTTGCAAGTATTTGCGGGTCCCCCCTGTGAACAAGCAGAAATTTCAGGTAATAAGCAAAGATATAGACTTACAACAAGTCGGCCAAAAGGAAATGTCAAACCTTCAAGCTGCTTGTGCAGACTGTGGAGGGCAGAACTCCACCCACTTAAAGTCTCAATGGAGTCAGCTGTATAGAAAGAACAAGGTTAACATAGATACAAAACACACAACAAACGAGAAAACGCAGATTTGTCCAAACCTTCGCCCTCGCCGTGAAGGCCCCCAAATATGGGTCCGGCAAGTGGAGAAGAACCTCAAGGGGCTTGGTCCGGTCCGACACGACCCAGTCAATCCCACCACCAAGCACTACCTTCACGCGCCCAACGACTTGAGCAAAACCAGGCGGGGTCGGATAACGCAAGCCAAAACCAAGCAAAGTGATAAAAAGTAACACTTACAAAGAGTGGCAGCTCCCATCTCGGCGGCATCGAAGCCTCCCGCAGTAGCTTCGGCCGGCGGGATCGGCTGAGCTTGGGGGGGGCGCAGAGCTCCGGAGCGGATGAGCAGCGGAGGAGGAAGGGGCGCACGGGAGCCTCCGCGGCGAGGTGGCGTAGGTTGACGAGAAAAGAACCTCCGCTCCCCCACCAGTGCCAACAACGGCATGAACCGAAGCCTCGGAGTCATCCGAGCACGCACCAAAAGCACTGGCGAAGGGAGGTACGGAGGCCGATGCCCCAGTAACTTCAACAGGCGCCTTCCTTGTGGAAGCGTGCCACCTCGAGGCTCGAGAAGCACACTGTCAACCTCCGCCTCGCTGTCACGGGCCCCACCGACCCGAGCGAGCGGCGGCGGAAATGCATTTAACTACTGTAGAGGCCGCTGCACCGCGGACCACGTCATCATGCTCCGAGACCTCCGCGCTACGGACCGATGCGCGTCCTCTTTCCGCGACTGCGCCCGGCCCAGAAGAAGCTCCGCGGCGCTTGCGACCCGTCGGCTTGGGGACATCACCCGAACCCACCTCCGCGGCAGCTAGCGGGCAGCCTCCCTCTCGCGGATTGTAGCAATTAGCTTTGCGGAGCGGGGTGATCACCGTATGTGACACCCATCTCTTCGAAAACACGATTCAAGCGGGGCATGTTACCAGCCTCCGCCCGGCGGGCAAGATACTCCTTGTCCGAGATCTCTCCAAGAATTTCTCGGGCCTTCTCTTCAACCTCGCTGACGAAGGCCTTATCCGTCTTGTCCTCCGGGACGAAACAGCTCGAAGCGAGGGAAAGGCACACCTCCGGCTTCACCAAAGACAGAGAGAGTTGCACGTTCTCCAAACAAAAAGAAAGCCGGTTCTTCGCCCGGTGGCCAGCAATCGGCGGCGACCATCTCCTCCACCAAATCACGACCTCGAGTAACGGCATGCAGGCGAAGGCCCCGGTTGCGAGCAATCTTAGCGGCGATAGGCCTAGCGGGAGGTGGGATGGAGTAACGCTGCTCCAGCCTGCGTCATCACGAAAACAAAGGGATAACGGGTCACCTTCTTACCGTCGGCCTCCTCAGTGGTATAGGGGGGTCTTCACGTAGAACCGAGTGCAAGGTCCAATCCTTGTCCCACTTGTTCTTACGGCGTATGAAAGCTCAAGCCTCGGTTCGGGCCGCTTCCGCTTAGGAAAGAATGAACAACTACCGTATTGACATACGGCGCCGTCCAACTTCTTGTGTTGCTTCGCAGCTCATAATACCGACAAAAGTCGTCAATGTCCGGGCGGAGTCCGTAAGACTCACAAGCCCATGCAAACTTGCTAAGGGCAGCGATTCCATTGGGGGTGAGCTGATGTATTTGTACGTTGAACTCGTCTAGAACATCCCTCAAAAATCTGCGGGGAACGGCGAAGGCCGCAAGTGAAGAAGTCACGGAACACCACCGCGTAATCCTTCGGGCGGCTCAGGGACGACCTCCCGGCCAGGAAGCACCGCCTTGTCCTTCTCGAACCAGCCTTCAGTCACCATTTGGTCCAGCATCATCTTGTTGACGACGATACGACCAATCTCGTAGGTGATCTTCTCATTCTTGCCGGCCATCTCCTGGGAAGGACTCGGAGGTACCAGATCAGCAAGCGAAGCCTCGACGTCAGAAAGAGTTTCTTCAAAGTCCTGGGCCTTCGCACTGTCTACCATGCAATCTTCAAAGCAACGAGACCACCCACTGGCTCTAACGCAAAGCAAGCGGGAGTCAAGCGGGAGTAAGGACCCGAGAATGAGGCCCTAAGCGGAGGAGGAGGAAACTCGGAAGCCACAGCTGTAGTAGAAGCGAAGGTAAGCAAGCCAGCTGTATGGCAACCATGGCCCACGCACCCTTTATATAGGCGCTAGGGGGGGCCTCCGAGGGTCGGAAGACAAACCGTCAAATCATATCACGTCGCACGACGCACCAACCAGCGAGTGACACGTGGGCGGCGCGCGGAATCCCAAAGGGGGGAAGGGGGACCTCCGCGTCAGGATCGGAGAACCACAGAGGACGTTGGCCTACCTGCGCTAGCCCAAGTGCTCTAGGGGGAAATGCCCAAGTGCTCTAGGGGGAAATGTTGGGGGAAAATGTCTACCCCAACCTCCACTCCTAAGGCGCAGGTCCCCCAAAGCTACTTAACTTTTCACTCTCTTTGTTTTGGCTCTCTTTCAGAGGAGGAGAACCTCCGCACGCACAGGATCTGGGGGCGGAGGTTACCGGAAAAAGGCACTCGATGGCCCCAAGCTCCGGACATGGCCGGGAGGTTCGAACCTCCGCCGGATGTGATCGAAGGTTCGGACCTCCCGGCGGAGCAAAGCCGGGGGAGGGCGAAGGCCGTCGGAGGAAGGCGCCCCAAGACTTCCGAGGACCGGACAAGGCCGGAGGTCCGAACCTCCGGCCGGGCTAAAGCCCATCAAGAGGCCAGGATGGCGGTGTATGCGGCCCGGCCCACAACAGGGGTGAAGGAAAATGCCCGTCTTTGCCCCTGCGAGAGAAAAGTAGCGGTTAGGTCTAGGTCAAAATTACCCCTAGGGTTTGAGGGGTAAATGTGTAACAGATTTAGAAATAGTTATCCGGGAGCCACCTATAAAAGGGGGAACTCAAAGCCTTTGTTGGAAGGTTGTTGAAAATTTAATGAGAATATTTACTATTCAAGCGCAGCTTTCGAGATCCATTGTCCGAACCCGTTGGGGGGAGAGAGGCACTTGTGGGACCCAGGCTTGGGCGGAGGTCGATACCTCCGAACAAGCGGGGGACCTTCGCTCACTCTCCAGCCCCCGAAACTCCAAAGTGCGACTCACTCCGCCAACACTGCCTACTTTTATGCTCGGACACAGTCAGAAGTGAGTTACGGTGCAAACAAGGGTGAACTAGTATTTTGAATGGAGAAAAAAAAATCGCTCTGAAGTACCGTTTTCCTTTAAAACTAGCTTTACTCTTTTTTTTTTATTTTTTCTCCTCTAATAGATTTCATTGTAAAACTTGTCCTAAAAATCATATATAGTATCTTGAATATGATGCGGCTCTAGGCTTCTAGATCTATGTAGATATTTTTTGGCCATCAATGGAAAGTCATTTCTCTACAGATACCTATAATCTTTTACGTAGCTGCGATAAACTTTGATTAATAATTTATATGTTTTATATACATGGTTTTATTCTCGCTAGTGGCACCATCGTATCGCTTCAATATGCATTATTTGAAACCTTAGCTTAGATTATGTATGTACTCTTGTTGCAACCCATGTCTCATGAAGTCATGAATCAAGATTTTAATTTTTCAATTTCGATCCTATTAGCTGCCACAATTTTCTTATCCTCGAGTCTAGTTCAAATGCTCATGCTTATTGCACCTTTTATTAAATTTTCATATTTTATTAAAAAACAAGGATTTTATATACAAAAATAATAATTTATGCTTGTTTTACCTTTTAATAAAATGATTTATCCTAAGCACAATAGTAGCAAAGATGATTATTTAACCAAAGATGATTATTTAACCTACATCACATTGCTCAAGATCAGCAGTAAAGCTTGATGCAAGATCTATGATGACCTCGTGAGGATATTAAAATTTAAAAATTAATTAATGATTATTTATTTTAAAATAGTCAAATCTACCAGAATTCTCAAGATGTTGAATTTTCATACCGAATAATTATGTGTAGTAGTATTGTTTTGCTATAGAAAATAATATATTTATAATTATACTATCAATAGAGATGTTATGTCAATTGTTTCAGTTGAAATGTACATAAGATATCTAGAGCATCAATTTTCATAAAGTATATGCCATTGGTATTAATGTAATCATAAAGTATGATTCATAAGTATATGTCATTCATATACAACCAGTTATTAAGGAAATATTTTTGTCAAGATTGTTGAAACATAACAATTTTTTTTTCTTCATGCATGATATACATGATGGTACAACATGTATATTTACTTTAGTTAGTTTTTTATATATTAGTATTAATAGAAATGAGTAGTTTAGTAACACATATATGCTTTTTTTTATAGTTATTTAAACATTTTTTGTTACAACGGAGGTTGGTGATTTAGATGTCTATATAAGCAAAAGTGGTAATTTAGATCCAAATTATAAATGGATATTTTTGTACTCTTTGTATTTACCTAAATTAATTGTTAGTGTCATTAATATCTATTTAATTAAGGAGACATACTTATAGTCTTTACAAACTATTAAGTAATTTTTATCCTAATCTTTACATGTTTGTATGATCTAGATGGTCTCACATAGCATTATGCTTACTTTAAATTTAACAATGGTAGATTAGGAGCATATATAATATACTCTATGGTTATTGAATTGTTTTTTATAATATGTTATATTATTATTTATACATAGATTTAGAAATATTTTAGTTTATAATAACAAGGGTGGGTAATATAAATACATTGGAGGTGTTACAAAATATTACCTTCCATAGTGGTAAATATGGGTATTTAGATGCAAACCCAAGGTTTAATTTGCACCATCTTCATAGTGGTGGAGGTGGCAATTTAGTTACAATTTTAGGAGGTTATTTCAAAATGCATTACCTTTCATAGTGGTAGAGATGGACACCTTAATTCCAATTTTAGGAGATCATTTTAAATTATATCTTGTAATCATAAGTATGGATAATTCAAATACAAATTTAGAGTTTTATGAGTTATTTTTTAATGGTAGTTTAGATGCAAATCGGGAAGTTACTTTATGTATTTTTTAGAATGATAGAGTGGGTTTTATTTTATAAAATAGAATAATAGATTCAACGGTTATTGTTAGGGATAATGGTTAGAGGAAAGATATTGTTTGTAGTTATTATGAAAATTTATAGAATTGATCTTTTCTTTTAACATGCCTCGTCAAGTATTAACATGGGGTGCCGATCTCCTTTTTTTTGAGAGGGTATATATAATAGGACACACATGGGGTGTCAACCTCATTTTTCTTGAGAGCGTACAGTAGGACACACACAATCCACAGTATTAATGTGGGTGCCGGTCTCCTTATTTTTTGAGGAGTAAGTTTTTTCAAGAAAAAAATTAGAAAAAAAATGTAACACCGTACCAAGGTTTGAATCTAACTGGATAGCCCTATCACTGGATCAAAGGTAGGTCCTGTGTACATGTTCAATTTGTCCATAAAAGTTGTAGAGGTCCAATGGAGGACGGTTCGTATATCACACCGTACCAGGATATATAGTACATGTAATAGGAATTGGTTGCCACGATATGCGAACACGCTGCGTACACACTTGAAAGAGACATATCAGTGGTGATGTAGAAATCGATAGGTAGCCTAATAGAAAAGCACATCACATATCACTGGTGATGTAGAAATCGATAGCTAATAGCCTTCGGCCTATGCTGAGAAATCAAATCAGGCTGCAACAAGTGTCAAATAAATGTGATGCGCTAGTACTACTTTTGCATCAACCTATGCTCTTATACCACACAATTTTAGTAGACATAACCATCGGAAGTTCTTATTTAATAACTACAGTGAACTGCGCCTAGACCGGATGGTCAAGACGTTCTAGTAGCACCCTAGCGACCTGGGTTCAATCCCCCGCAAGGGTCAAAAAAAATCTCCCTCGCATGTCTCGTGTTGCAAAGCAGAATTTTTCCAGACTGTGTAAGAGGGCTTTTGTTTTTAGCACAATGATGAGTGGACGTCTTCCCCCACAGACCAAGATTTTATTTAATATAATAAAAAATCAAGTCAACATATCTAAAGTTCAACGAGTTTATTCACAGAAAAAACTACCACATCTAAGAGGTAAATTATAAAAATATTTCATAACATATCTTAAAAAGTTTTTTTATCATAAATATTATTTTCTATCAAATTTTATTAAACTTGGGATGGTTTTTGATTTAGGACAACGAAAACTCCTTTATATTTCAAGATCGAGGGAGTATAGTTTTCGTCCATATCCATGGTTTTTAACTTTTTAAATGGTACCTCGTGTGTCTTCAACATAAGGACATAGCTAAGTTATGGTGGCTCTTATATCGCAACTCATGCCTAATGATGCGATGACACTAGATTTTGGCTTATTTCAGCCTTTAATCTTATATATTAGTTCCTATGTTTTCTTATCTCCAAGATAAGCTTAAATCCTTATATTTATTGTATCGTCAAGATAAGCTTAAATCTTGTGTTTATTGTACCATTAATCAAACTAGCTTTTGTATTTAATTAAAAATAAGGATTTAAGGCCGCAGATCACTACAAGGCACAAACAGTCATTTAAGGCTGCACCGCAACACTCATGGTTGATGGTAGAGCTTAAAGCGAGATATAAGAGGAAACATTGATGCTAATATGTAAGATAAGACAGGGAGGCGGGATCGAGTTCATGGCTACCTTTTGGTGTCTCCTCCATTACTACTTGATTTTTTTTTCTTATAAATCAATATAGTACTTATAATTACTATGAACAATGATATTTCAGTTAATAATAATGTTGAATTAATTTTACATGGTTATATAGTTATAATAATAAAAAAGTAAGCATTGATTTGGAGAAGGCTCCAGTGTATTCAAGAAGCCGATCGAGGTCGGTAGAAAGATTGGTTTTGGGGATCGGTAACCGCATTTTAAATTGCATGCAATTTTATAGGCAGCTGAATTGAAAAGGAGAGCAGGCAGGCAATGCAGGCGCCCTACGGCCCTAGGCAAGAAAACAAGGCAACAAGAAGCAGCCGATCAACTTGACCACCACAGGAAGGTTGCTGTCATCGGAAGCTATTTAGAGCATCTCCAACAAGTTTGCAAAACCACTTGCCAAATTTAGATTTTTGGCAAAACCTCATAAAACCTCCTCCAACAACTTGGCAAAAGCACTTGGCAAATTGGCAAGCTTGGCAAAAATTGGACTTCCTGGCGCATATTTGCGCGCATGCAGCGCTTGGCATCGACGCATGTGCGTGCGTAGCTGATGGAGACATGCAGGTGGCCGGCATAGACAGTGACATGAGACAGAGAATGATCGGCCGGCGGCAGACTCAAGCAACAGACAAAACCTGCATTTGGCATGACAAAACAGCTGACAGAACCTGCATTTGGCCGGCACATGCTGATTTGATCGGCTGCACAGTATCATGCATTTGGCCGGCAATAACAGTGCCAGGTGCTCCTGCTTTCATTGGCAGAGATGCTGCTGCATGTCGCAATATTAAAACACCAACTGATGTCCTCGCGTGCGGGATTTAGAATTGCATGTAACCGGTCCCAAAAAAAATTAAGACATGTGGGCCACTAATTCTCAATTTACCAAGCCCAAATGCCAACTTGTTGGAGATGTCCTATTTTTTCAGTTGTCATTTAGGATTGAGACTTGGCAAAACTAGAGATTTGCCAAGTGATGTTTGCAAACTTGTTGGAGATGCTCTTATACCAGGAAAACATGGGCATTGTCTGTGGCCGGCCGAATCGATCCCGAGGGAGGAAACAACAAAGGCCACTGCGTATACATCCAAACGATGCACCCATATAAAACTCTCTCTGCTCGACTCCTAGCTCGCGCGGCTAGCCGTACAATGTACACATTAACCAGCTCTCTCTCTCCCTCTCTGGAGACAAAATATATATATCATGTGCACTCAAGTCATCACTGACACACATACAGAAAATGACAGGCACTAGTCCCTCGGTTCCAAAAACAAGTCACTACGGGACTCGTGCTATGATCAAAATTTTCAAAATTTAACTAGATTTATAAAAATAGTAATATTTCTATCTCTAAATAAGTTTATTATAAAAACATATCTAAAAATCTATCAACGATACTAATTATATACTATAAATATTAATATTTTATTATATATTTGGTTAAGCTAAAAATTATTGACTCCTGGATACAAGGAGTAACTTGCATTGTGCTCCCTCTGTTTTAAAACAGGATCCGCGTCGATCAATCTAGCTCAAGTCTGACCAAATTTATAATAACTAGTATTAATATTTATGTGTCTAACTAATCTAATAATATTTATTTTATACCATGAATATTAGTATTTTTTATATAAATTTAGTTAAAGTTAAATGATTTGACTGCTTTCGAAATACGAGAATTGTATTCTTTTAGGGACGGGGTAGTACAATATTTATCTCTCTACATAAATTTTATTAAAAAATAAATTTCATGGTCAATCTAATGATGTTTATTTATATCATGCTAACACTTTTTATATGTATTTGGTTAAATTTAAAATTATTTAATTTGACTCTTCGATGAAGAATGAGAATTGCACTCTCTTTTAGAGGAAGTACATCGAAAGGTACTAATTGGAATGTGGTGAGGTGTGAAAAGCAGCATGGAAAAATGATAGCATAAATACCAGACCAACCACATCCCTCCTTTCTACTGTCTGCTGTCTGTCTCTCAGAGAACTGAAGAACACACACTCGTCCTTCCCTTCCCCCCCTTTCTTCAACAAACAAGAGTGTGTATAGTAGTGATATGGTGTAAAAGGTTCTCTGTACTGCCAATTTGTTGATCTCGCTAGCTTGTGTGGTTTTGGCGCGTGTATGTGTGCGTGCAGGCAAGGTTAGTTGCTTGCTGTCATCCGGATCCATGTCGGGTGCTGCTGCTAGGGAGTGCACTGGCAGCAGCAGTTTCTCTTCTGTGAGCAACACAACTACAGAGGTGGAGGAGGAGCTTTTGCAGTACCACATCAAGCCGCTCCTCGGTATCCACATGGAGATGCAAAACGACGGCGGCGGCCCCTCGGAGCCGCAGCCTGCCCCGCCGCCGCCGACTGTGAAGAAGAAGAGAAGCCTTCCGGGGACACCAGGTTCGACCGTGCACACTGATGATTCTTAATTTATTAGTCCCGGCCATCATATCTAAATAAAGCTACATTCAGGCATGCATGGAGAGATTCTATCTCCAGTTTGAACCGAATATTACTATAGCTCGGACGTATGTTAGTTCTTGAGAATAATTGATATGACTAGATCAGCAATGGTTTCTTTCCACTGCGCATCTTTAAAGTCTTCCGCAAATCCTGTGAACTTGATCTAGCTATGATTGATAGGGCACAAAGTTCAATTATGACAGTAACTGTTTAGCAGTCCAAACCCCCCTTTCACCGAAGACTAGCATGATAAGATGACGACATACATACTGTAAGGGAATATCAATTTTGAACATTGTTTGTAGCAGTTTCAGTTAATTAACTTGGTATAGATACTCCGCTAGATAGATCCAACAATATTCAAGACATTCTTTAATGCAAACTAATGACCTTAGCTTCCTGGCAGAAAACGATCGATCCCATGAAGAATGAGCTCATCAACACAGCTAATTGATTCTTATAGTATACTTCAGACTGAAACCACCATCAATACATTTGTCCTGGAAGATTTCTCTAAAAAAAAACAGTTAGCTGACAGCTACGTACTGCATGTATATATATGCTCCAATTTGTCACACTTGATACTGATGATGATGATGATGAGGCGCTTATATATTGTCTTTGCATGCAACGACGAATTAATTGACGGTGAAGACCCGAGCGCGGAGGTGATCGCGCTGTCGCCGCGGACGCTGATGGCGACGAACCGGTTCGTGTGCGAGATCTGCCACAAGGGTTTCCAGCGCGACCAGAACCTGCAGCTGCACCGGCGCGGGCACAACCTGCCGTGGAAGCTGCGGCAGCGCGGCGGAGGCGCGGACGGCGCCGGCGGCCCTGGAGGCGGCGGCGGCCCGCCGAGGAAGCGGGTGTATGTGTGCCCGGAGGCGTCGTGCGTGCACCACAACCCGGCGCGCGCGCTGGGCGACCTCACGGGGATCAAGAAGCACTACTGCCGGAAGCACGGCGAGAAGAAGTGGAAGTGCGAGCGCTGCGCCAAGCGCTACGCCGTGCACTCGGACTGGAAGGCGCACGCCAAGGTCTGCGGCACCCGCGAGTACAAGTGCGACTGCGGCACCGTCTTCTCCAGGTCAGTCAGCCAGTCGTCGACGTCGCGTCGGCGTCGCACTGGTGGCCGGAACGCCATCTGCATTGCATTTGCATTGTTCGTGCATGCATGTCGATCAGCATGTCTATTTTGGCTTGTCCTATTTTAGACCCAAGATTCCTGGGGAAGACATGGAGGGATTTGTTTTTTGTGCCTCAGACAGAGACCGTGCGTGCTCGGAATCGGATTGGACACGTTCTCTGGCTCTGAGCCTCTGACGACCAAACTATACTCCATCTCCGTCAAATTCAATTCACAAACAGACACGCGTGTGAAAACTACTCCTACCACACCTAACCACAACGTGTAGAGAATAATTTTGGTTTATCGACAGAGCTGTACTTACATACTAGCATCTGTACAGAAGTTTTGTGCAATTAAGCGGTGGTCTGCATTGCCAATTGCCATGCATGCACGCATGGCGATTACACACACTACACGATAGGTCTAGGCGTGGGTTCGTCACAGCTTCTTCAGCAGCTTCACAAGCTGTTTGAAGCCTGTTTTATGCCGAATGAGTCTTTTGAAAGTATAGCTTTATAGGCAAGGCTCTAAATCTCTGGCTATATGGATTTTGAGGTATGTCAAACTAGTTTGTTTAGCGGCTATAGCCCGCTGCTTCATTTAGTTTCGCTATTAGTTGTTTGGAGATCATCCACTAAATGCCTTAGTTGGAGAGAATTTGGCCCCGTTCGTTTACGCTCGTTCCTAGCCAGAATGGGGCAGGAATGGTTCCCGGCTACGATAGGCAGTATAAAATACTCCCTCTGTCCCACTTTACATGTCGCTGGAGCCTCGTTCCTGGTGCAAGCAAAGTTCTGTGAACTTGGAAATGATTGCGTCCAAATACATTCCACTGGCGCTGAACTTGGACAGCAAATTGATGTGCCAGAACGACGTTTATTACGGGACGGAGGGAGTAGTGTAGTATTCATGGCCGGATTAACTCCGTGACTCCATTCCGTACGAACCGAACGTAGCCTAAGAAAGAAGACCGTGAACTCATAAAGGGTCGAGCGGATAAGAAGAAGAAGAAGAAGAAGAATAGGAGGGAAAGGCATTATGGTTATTTCAGTTTTTATGTCTACCATGAGGAGCTGGTTTGTTAACAAAACATCTTGAGCTACACCCGTCATGGAGCTGAAGGGGGAAAAAAAAAACTCTAACCGGTGAAGGCAAGATGTGTTGTGGTAAACCAGACCCTACTATGTATATATAGATGTGGGCTGAGTAAATACTAAATATAGTCCTTTCAAACAAGAATGCACGCATGGGATCTGATGAACTAACAACACTTGTCTTCTCGTAACGGGAATCACAAATCATGTGCGTTTTGCGTAGGGTCAAATACTCAAATTCTACAAACGTTAGTGATGCTGTGTGCATGCATGCTGTGAACTTTTTGAGCTCTGACGCCTCCAACTCCAAGGTGTCGCTGTCGCCGTGCATACATATAAAATCTGTGACAGAATGGAAGTAATTTTGTTCTTGAGGCACGGTGTGTAAATAATGTAACATCAGCATTCTATATCTGAGTATCTTTTCTGACATGAATTGTGTTCACCATGACCAGGCGAGACAGCTTCGTGACGCACAGGGCATTCTGCGACGCCCTAGCCCAGGAGAACAACAAGCTATCCCAGCCCATGAACATGGCGACGGTGGCCTCCGCCCTCCAGGGCCAAGCACCGCACCACCTGGCGCTGCCCTCGTCATCATCCCAGCCCGACGACGACCTCGACGCCGTCGCCGCCGGCGAGGACGACGACGACTTCGCCCTCGACACCAAGAGCCCGCAGCTGAGAATGCTCCCCACCATGTCCGACGCCGACGCCAACAACCCGCTGCTCCTGCCGCCGCTCAGCATGGCCGGGTGCATGCTCTCCAGCCTGCAGCAGGGCGCCTCGAGGCCCGCGCCGCCGTCGCCGGCAACCTTCTTCAGCGGCGGTGGCAAGGCGGCAGGCCTCGACGACCCCAGCATGGGCGGCGCGTTCTCCCCGGCGGCCGCCTCGGCGAGCATGTCGGCCACGGCGCTGCTGCAGAAGGCCGCGGAGATGGGCGCCACCGCGGGCGGGTACGGCGTGGGCGCCGGCGCGGGCTTCTCGACCGTCGGATTCGGGCCCATGCTGGGTGGGCCTGACCACCGTCTCCCCGTCATGGGCCCGTTTGGGCCTCTGAAGGCCCCTTCAGTGCTGGAGCCGTACGATGGGCTGCCGTTGGGCCAGACGCAGCTGGTAGGCCTCGACGTGGGCAGGCTCTTGCCTGGCCAGCAGTTCTACGGCGGCAGCCATGGCCATGGGGTCGGCTCCATGACAAGGGCCATCGGA
This sequence comes from Chrysopogon serrulatus, assembly GCA_015844335.1. Taxonomy (NCBI): domain Eukaryota; kingdom Viridiplantae; phylum Streptophyta; class Magnoliopsida; order Poales; family Poaceae; genus Chrysopogon; species Chrysopogon serrulatus. Next base: position 31,441 of record JADLZL010007950.1, read on the forward strand.
TCGCTGATGCACGGTGGCGGCGGCGGCGGCGGCGGTGGCCAGCAGATGGATCACCGGCGGCCGGACGACATCCGCGTGGTGGATTACCTCGGCGTCGAGGACCAGAGGAGCTGCTTCAGCGGTGTGAGCCCGTTTGGGCCTCACATAGGCCCATGGGCCTAGTATCTATGTAACCAACCTGCTTGTTTCCTCATGCAAATGCAAACTGGCTACCCTTGGGCCGTGTGGTCTGTCTCCGGCGAGGTTGTTCGAGAATTAACTGGGCCGGCCCAGTTAGAAGGTGAGGGTATTCTTGTAAACCTACCATGACAGGAGTGAGTCCCTGAAACCGGAAACCCTAACCCACGAATCGCCCCCTATATAAATGACGGCTTCTTCCAATCCTCCGATGTGCCGCAATCCTTTTTCGGCTGCTGCAGCCACCGGAATCGTCAGGTTTGTTCATCGATCGGTTGACATTGGAGGACAATGGTCCATTTATCGCCTTCAATTCAATTTCTTCTGTGTTTTCTCTTTGGATTTTGATTCTCTCATTTCGTTGCTTGCTTTTTTCGCTGGATCTGACTGGAGGCTGTGATGTCCAAAAATACCTACCTATTTTCAGATTCCTGACGATAGAAACCAATGGATCCTTCTGAGCCTTTCTATGATCTATACGCAATTTATCTTCTCTTGTTGATTTGGGTTTGCTTTGCTTTGGATCTTTTGTCAGCGGATTTTACCCAAAAAGGCAGGATCTTTGCCATGTTGATGTGATGAAAAGCCTTGACAGAAACCTCAGTGTTGACCAAAAAATCAGACTACAATTATCTGATCAACTCCGAAATCTTGCCTTTTTCAAGTGATTTATGTTGATTTATTTATTTTGCTCTCGAAGCCAAACGTTCGAGTTTTGCACCCTGATTATGGTAAGATGAGTGCTGTGCTGTGTGTGATCCGTGCACAATAAGCCGATGCTCTGGATGATGACGACAGGAAGGAAGCATGGTAGTGTGCACGGAGACGAAAAAGGTCTGCATGTCTGCTCGCTTTGATGCCCTCGGGCTTTGATCTCGCGGGCCTGGATTCGACCTACACGCTCGCATTGATTGCTCATATAATATATAATTTAGATTGTTAAAACCTTTCGCAAGTTTTGAATTTGAACCAACGAGCAACGATTCAGGCAGCCCCTTTGTCCGATTTCAATGGCAATGGAGGTGTTGCGTTGCTCGGAGAAGAAATCTTTTGGTCTTCAGATCAGCTGAGGGGGTAACCTCGTTGAGGCTGGTCTAGTAAGTCTTAAGTACATATGTTGATTTGGTCTCTGGATCTTCAATTGAATACTTCTATGCTAATTAAGTGAACTGCTTTTTTGCACGAGAAAATGTTAAACATCTTAAGCGATGTAAAGAATTTTAACCGCCAGTATGTACTCTGTAATATTCTTGCTCAAATGCTCAGCCAAATGATATTGAGCGCTATGATAATACTGATATTATTGCACAACCAAATACTACTAACACTGTACTGTGAGCTGGGTAGACACCATCAAAATTATATATCAATGATAAATGATAAATGGTTCTCGCATCCCAGATTCAGATTGAGAAAATAAATCTTTCATCTTGACCCAACTAAGGCTGCTTTACACAAGCAGATTTTAATTCTGTTTGGAATGCTTGGATAAACGATCGAAAAAGAAGCTGCAGCTAAACGACCGAAAAAGAAGCTGCAGGCATGCCATCGATCACAGTATGCCTGGCACAAATGAAGGAGGCACAAATGAAAAGTTGAGTGTCATAATACACCTGGCACAAATGGAAGTACGCCTAGCACAAAAGAATGATTCAAAGTACGCCTGGCACAAATGTGAAGACAGTAGCAATTTTCATTTTATTAGAGTAAATTGCATGCATCATGCAACAACTTGGTTGAATGCAAATTTGTCAAACAACTTTTACGATGCTCAATTAAGTACAACAACTTGGCATGTGGGTTCAAATTAGACCAACAACTTCGTAAAATGCTTGATTTAGTGCAAAGACTAGGTAAATAGGTGTGGTCTAAACGTTGCAAATACTATACCACAACCCACATCTTTGGCAGATGATTTTAGCGCTGCACTTCCGGTGTTGCTATAGCATCAGCGCGGTGTTCCTAGGCGCCATCAAAACAAATCCATATTCTCGTGGTCACTCTCAATAAGCTCGACCTGAACCCAGATAGAACAATAAGATGGTACTCAGTATGTCTTCTCACTAGGGTCGCTCTTCATCTCTTGTGGGGATGACCACAATAGCCCTTCGCAAATTCTTTTCTGCAAATTCTTTTCTGGAGTAGCCACAAGATATTCTTATGCTTTATGAAGCTTGTAAGCTCCAGGCCATCTAGATGGCGATAACCCCCAAGATTAATAAGAATCTGCCTGTAATATGATCTTCTAGTGCCACTCCATGAAATCATTTAATGCTATGCACTCGAGTCTTGATCTCATTTAATGCTATGCACTCGAGTCTTGATCTCACACTCCAATGATGAAATCCAAATCTACTATACTTTAGTGTGAGTATGACTCTCACAAGATTGAATTCATCTGCAATACTATGGATTTGCTCAAATACGGTCTCTAAACTCACTCTGTTACCCGTCTCCGATGCTTCGATTATCGTTTGACCACATGAACGATAACCTGGATGACTGTATTAGAGTGGGTGAGACACTGACAGCTAGTCCCAATCAGCCGTTTCTATTAGATATATTAATTAATAAAATAAAATAAAATAAAAATGCATTCCTGTCCGTCAGACAAATATGCGCACGAAGCTTCCTCAATGATAGCGGGGAAAAAGGCAGAAGCCCAAGCTGCAGACTGCAGTGGAGCTGCCTGCGCCTGCATCCCGGCAAAGCCCGGCGAGTGGCACCACTCGCTGACCTGCAGATGGAGAGCAGCAGCGGCGGCGGCGGCAGCAAGCACTTCATCCTGGTGCACGGCCTGGGGCACGGCGCGTGGTGCTGGTACAAGGTGGTGGCGCGGCTGCGCGCCGCGGGGCACCGGGCGACGGCGCTCGACATGGCCGCGTCGGGGGTGCACCCGGCGCGCCTCCACGAGGTGGCGTCGTTCGAGGACTACTCGCGGCCGCTGCTGGACGCCGTGGCCGCGGCCCCCGACGGCGAGAGGCTCGTGCTAGTGGGGCACAGCCTCGGCGGGCTCTGCGTCGCCCTCGCCATGGAGAGGTTCCCGGGCAAGCTCGCCGCCGCCGTGTTCCTGGACGCGTCCATGCCCCGCGTCGGCAGCCACATGGGCATAACCATTGAAGAGGTCAGCTGAAATTCCTTTCTCTCCACAGCACCACCACTGCTATGATTCAGTTACTCGATAGTCAGTTACTTGGCCACTTTTTCTGATGATGATCTCAAGAAGGAACCGGCCCTAGTACCATTTTTGGGGAAATGCTTCCTTCATATGCCATACAGACTGCCAAGCCGATTTGTTCATCACCTGCTTGGTTGTGCATGTGCATCCATGCTAAATTAATATCTTTTGTTTTCATTCGTGTTAGTTCAAGAGGGCGATCGAACCAGATTTTTTCATGGACACCACAACGATGGTTCTGAACACAGAGCAGGGGCCTCAAACTGCACTTCTACTTGGCCCCAACTTATTGGCATCCAAACTGTATGATCAATGCCCTGTCGAGGTAACAAGCTGTCTTCTCCCAAAATAAGCTGCACAGTACATGTAATTCCTATTCTCAATTGTATATTACTGACAGATAATTATACGTACCATCGAAAAAATGTTTACAGAGTCTAACAAAAAAAATGTAGCAGAAATGGAACCATAGTACTGATTTTGAATTGATTTGGGCAGGATCTTGAACTAGCGAAGCTGTTGCAAAGACCCGGCTTCCAATTCATGGACGACCCAACGATGAAGGATGAGACGCTGCTGACGGATGGCAACTTCGGGTCCGTGAAGAGGGTGTTTGTGATCGCCAAAGCTGACAGAAGCAGCACCGAGGAGATGCAGCGCCGGATGGTGGAGCTGAGCCCCGGTGCGGACGTCGAGGAGGTCGCTGGAGCCGATCACATGCCCATGCTCTCCAAACCGACGGAGGTCTGTGAAGTTTTGGTCAGGATTGCCGGCAGGTACGACTGAGAAGAAAACAACGGAACAGACACTGAGCAGTTCAGGCAGGTACTGCGTACTTTTCGGTTCAAGTGTTAATTTAGAGGTGTTATAATAAGGGAATTCATCTGTAATCCGAAAGATCGACGTTGACAGTTATATTTGTTTTCTTCACAAATTCATTATATATTAGTGTACCACTCAAAAGGATACAACGCAGAACGTACGCTGACAAAACAACCAACAAAGAACAAACACATGAGAGAGTGGAGGACAACCACACCACACATAATAATAAGAGGAACAGAAAAGAATAAAACATCTATGACATTTATGGCTAACACATCAATCACAGGTCAATTGCCTATCAGTAATGGATTTAGGATGAAAGTTTTGGGGGTTGAAAGTTTATTTTCAACCTTCGCCCCCCTTTCCCAAAACAGTCATGACAAATTCTTGGAGAGACTTTGGAGGCTACATGAAATCAGCGGCGATTGGGGGGCTTGAGCCCCCTCGCCAACCTTCGGGACTTCCATTTTATGGGTGATTTACCATTTCACGAGTAATTGTTAAGTTTCAGGTAAGTCTAACAAAACAACGGTTACATTGCCTTTAGAGCATATCCGAGACCCAATCAACGTTTGCCAATGGCCATTTAGAGAAGAAATGGTTAAGAGAAGATGGTTGGCAAAAGGACAACGAGAAAATCCAAACGAAGGGCCATGGCCTCATGAAACCGACATTTGGTGGGCGGCAAGTATTCAATGAGAGTTTCTTTGCTCTTCTATCATTCATATCCTTGATTGGGCCCACCGTGGGCCCAATCAAGGATATGGATGATAGAAGAGCAAAGAAACTCGCATTGAATACTTGCTGATTAGAAACTTGTACAAACATCAGGAAGAAAGGTGGCTCGTAAAATGTGTGCAAGGATGAATGGTCTTGAACTACAGGGTTTTCTAGTTAGCATTGCAAACGCCGGATTGGATTTTCAACCTAGAGACCACACAAAAGCAAAATGACAAAGTGGATTTTTACGACGCCTCAGTGAGGAACATGATGCAAGAGGACACCATTGTTGCCAGCATATTTGCCATGGGCTGCGCAAGACTTTTGCCTAGAACCACCATGACAACCATTCACCTTACCAGCAGTACAAGCAAACAACACTTGGTTATAGCCACTGGTTTCGGCACAACCCGATGAGACTAAAAACATCACCCCACAAGGTGAAGAGCAGGCCACTAGAGGGTAAAACTAGACAAGAAGATCAATAGAGTGGTTGTACCGCGGCACTCCTAGTGCTTAGCGGCGGTGAGGACTGAGGGAAGGAGGCAGGATTCAACTTTGGAGGTACTAGATCTGTCCTTAGAGGCAATCTGATTAGGCAGCCCCGTAAGCTACCGTGGCCACCAAAGACGCCATCCAGATGCAAGTGGCCGTGAGCAACAAAACACGACCAAACCACTGACCTGCCGATGGCCAAGAAGGAACCAACGTGGAGCTCCATATCCGATGGCAAGAATGCCAGATACGCTCTTGGAGATCCTGCCAACCACTGTAGCACAAAAAACAATAGAAAAAGAAGGAGAGAGTAAGGAAGGGAGGGATGTTTAAGGGAGGTGATGGTAAACTGATTGCTATCTTTTTTTTTTTCTCCGCGGGCCGGCGCTGCACTATGGTTAGTATTTTCTGTTTGAAATTATAACACGTTTGACTTTTTTTTATCTTAAGTTAGACCACTCGTCTTATTAAGAAAAGTTTGTTCAAATATAGTTAAATTTAATTCATTCTTAAAAACTTATTGATAAAGCAAGCCATGACAAAAGAAATGATATTTTATAAAAAAATTTGAATAAGACAAGTAGTCAAACTTTATGTAAAAAAAATCAAGCGTCTCATCAATTGGGACGGAGTAAAAGTACGTAGTAGCGGCAAGAATTGGTCAACGCTTTCTTGCAGAAGAAGGTGATGATAAAAAAAATAGTGGCAACCACCACAATGCCTCTGTAAACAGAGGGCCCTGCAGGCCGCACACCACCTACACGGTAAATCCGAAGAAGACAAGATCAATTGATCCCAAGCTCTGCAGTACTCGACGCCAACGCGCAGCAATGGAGGTCGGCGGCGGGAAGCACTTCGTGCTAGTGCACGGCCTCTGCCTCGGCGCGTGGAGCTGGTACAAGGTGGCCACCGCGCTGGAATCCGCGGGCCACCGCGTGACGGCGCTGGACCTGGCGGCGTCGGGCGCGCACCCGGCGCGCCTGCACGAGGTGCGCTCCTTCGAGGACTACTCGCGCCCACTGCTGGACGCGGTCGCCGCAGCCCCGACGGAACAGGCTGGTCCTCGTCGGCCACAGCCACGGCGGCGCCAGCCTCGCGCTCGCCATGGAGAGGTTCCCGCGCAAGGTCGCCGCCGCCGTGTTCGTGGACGCCGCGCTGCCGTGGGTGGGCAAACACATCGGCGTCGGCACCGAAGCGGTACAACACATCACAACTCACAAATAGGAGTATGTACCTTTACCATGATCAGCTCATGTAAAATTTGGAATTTTGTGATGAATGCTTGCAGTTCATGAAAAAGCTGCTTCAAAGGGCTGCTCATGGACTGCCAAATGGTGGCCATCACCGGCACCAGCATCGGCACCGGCGGCAGTGATGAAGCCGCCGGCGGGCAGCAAGGGACGGCGATCGTGATGGGTCCAAAGTTCTTGGAGAAGTTGTACAAGGAGAGCCCAGCGGAGGACCTGACCCTGGCGAAGCTGCTGGTGAGGCCCGGCAACCAGTTCATGGACGACCCGGTGATGAAGGACGAGACGCTGCTCACGGCCGCCAACTACGGATCCGTCAAGAAGGTGTTCGTGGTCGCCAAGGCCGCCCATGGCGCCAGCACCAGCACCGAGGAGGTGCAGCGCTGGATAGCGGCCACGAACCCCGGCACGGAGGTGCAGGAGATCGCCGGCGCCGACCACGCAGTCATGAACTCCAAGCCAAGGGAACTTTGCGACGTCCTTGTCGGGATAGCCAGCAGATACGACTAAGACTATGGCGACGACTATTCTTGGCGTGTGTAGCAGACTAGTGTATTTTTTTCCGAAGACCACGTGTAGTAGTAGACTCCAATGTATTTTATGTCAAATTGTCAACAAACAGTGCCGTAATAGACCCTGTTTGAGAGGCCTTCTTCAAGGGCTCCTTCGGAAGAAATTAAGTCGTTTTGAGGAGTTTTGTGGTACTTTCAAAACAGCTGGGCGCTTCTCTTTTTCTCATTGAAAAATGGCTTGCCGAAGCCGGAACTAGAGAAAAACCCTACCAAACAGGGTAAAATAATTGTGTTCCTTTCCAATTACAGGTTTATGGCCATAATCGTCCTCTCTCCTGTAAATTCTCGCTCGGTTTTTCTCGTAGCATATCAAGAAGCGATCCTAAATAGAGTCGCTACTCAATTTTACTGGTTAAACTTAATCTAATTTGTCTCAAGTCAAGTCTCTATTTTATGAAGGCCCTCAAATTACTCCCTCTGCACCATCTTCCAGGGGCGGGTAGGGAGCTCCATTCTCTACGGTTTTTCTTTGAGGAATTTTTTTGTCTAACCAATTCCCTCCCGCATGAATTTTTGTTCCATGTCGTCGCCACCTACAACATTCCATATCCATCCAAACAGAGATGAAGTGGCATCGCCAGATCAACGTAACAAGGGAAGAAGCTTGCTCACGAGATCAGGGTCCAAGGCTATCAGAGCTATCCTCCTCTGTCTGCCACCTCCTTCGTCACGACTCGCCCCATCATACTCCTCCCCAACATGGCGGGGCTCCTTCCATGTCTGCCACTTCCCCTAATGTGGCTCACCCTGCCATACTCCTCCCTCGGCCTTGCTCTCAAGTTTCTTGAACGTTTAGCGAGATCCAAGGCCAACTATTTCAAAGTTCGCTGCCCGACATTCATCCAAGTAGCGAACTATCCTACTCAACAAGATTTTATTAGTGTGTTATAAATTCTCGCTTGGTTTATAATGTTTATAATTTATACTCCCTTCGATCCAAATCGTAAGTTGTTTTCTATAATGCTTTTAATTTATACTCTCTCCATTCCAAACCGTAAGTTGTTTTTCATATACATAGGTTTTACAATATATCTAGACATAATATATTTATATCTAGGTGAGTAGAACATTATAATCGTAAACCTAAGCTGGATCTATTTTATCGAGTTAAAACATTGAACATATATGTTGAAATTAATTGTTGAGTCAAGGAAAAGGGAACGGAAAAAAGAATGGCCAGGCTCTTCTCATATGTCTCTAATTATGTGATGGTATGATCACTTTAAAGTTGAAAAAATATCCAGTCCAAAATCACAGTAGTGGACTGTTTAAAACTGTCAGATATATGGAAGGATATTCCAGAGGAAAACTCAGGCTAGATTGGTGTTGAAAGACCGCAGAAACCGTCCATGAGCTCATCTGAGAGGAAGGATGAGAGCTCATCTAACCCCCGCAAGATCTACATCACTGCAAACATCACAATACACCACCAGCACTGAATGAAATCATCAAGTCAAAACATCGTCGTCATTGCTTGTGCCATCGTCACTGATGATCCCATACCAAGCCAACCTGTATGCTAGCTACACGGGCCGGGGCTAGCTAATCGCAACAGTCAGCAGCAAATAGTGTAGTGTCGCCATGTCGTGCCACTTCATCCACCAAATCTGCTTGCATACATCTTATATCATAGCAACCTGTCTGTTTCATTAAAAGTAGCCAATGTATATATCACCCAGCAGGGTCCTTCAATAACCATGAGAAAGCCTCTCTATATACCGAAATGACAACCGCTAATTAAGCAGGAACACACCACGCATGACACTACACCCGCACATTATTACTTGCTCCGAAATGGATAGCAACTAGCACCACCACCTACAGGCACTTTCTTTCTGATTTTTTGGATAATAATGGAAAGAGTCATATAGTACCTGTATTTGTTAAAGGTGTACTTTTTCTATCTCTCCAATTAAACTATATATATCCGGTTTGACCAAATGAAAGGATGTATTAAAATTTAACACCAAATAGACATGCTATGTAAATATTGATATCTTTTTAAAAAAACTCGAATCCTGATCCCTCAATTAATTAATTAATTTGCGCATTATCTCAAAAATAATTTAATAAAAACAACTAAATTCAGAACTGTTGCATTATCCAGTAAACAGCTGCCACCCAGGAATTGAGCTTGCAGCAAAAGTTGATGACTGCAGAGGAGAGGATAGCCAGTACTGCGGTACGGGTGATGACTGATGATCAACTCGAAGGATTAGAAACACAGTGGTAATCACCACCGCGCCTCTATATAAACATCACGCCCTTCACACCGTCGCACACAGGCACAGCTAGCAGCAATGGAAGTCGCCGGCGGTAGCAAGCACTTCGTGCTGGTGCATGGCCTCTGCCACGGCGCGTGGTGCTGGTACAAGGTGGTCACCGAGCTGGAATCCGCCGGCCACCGCGTGACGGCACTAGACCTGGCGGCGTCGGGCGCGCATCCAGCGCGCCTGCACGGTGCGCTCGCGGAGGACTACTCGAGGCCGCTGCTGGACGCGGTCGCCGCGGCCCCTGACGACGATAGGCTGGTCCTCGTCGGCCACAGCCACGGCGGCATCAGCCTGGCGCTCGCCATGGAGAGGTTCCCGCGCAAGGTCGCCGCCGCCGTGTTCGTGGCCGCCGCGCTGCCGTGCGTCGGCAAGCACTGGGCGTCACCATCGACGAGGTACACACGCGCACGCGCACGCACATGCACCAACCATTGTTTCAAGTTGCAGCTCACAAATATACAAAAGTTTGAATTTTTTTTTCTTCTTTTTGCGATGACTGCAGTTCATGAAGAGATGCTTCCGAAGGGGTGCTCATGGACTGCCAACTGGTGCCCATCACCGGCACCGGCGGCGGGCAGCAAGGGACATCGATCGTGATGGGTCCAAAGGTTCATGGAGGAGAAGTACTACCAGGAGAGCCCCGCGGAGGATGTGACCCTGGCTAAGCTGCTGGTGAGGCCCGGCAACCAGTTCAAGGACGACCCGCTGATGAAGGACGAGGCGCTGCTCACGGCGGCCAACTATGGGTCCGTCAAGAAGGTCTACGTGGTGGCCAAGGCCGACGAAGCCAGCCCCGAGGAGATGCAACGCTGGATAGTGACCATGAGCCCTGGCACGGAGGTCGAGGAGATCGCCGGCGCCGACCACGCCGTCATGAACTCGAAGGCTAGGGAACTCTGCGACGTCCTTGGAAGGGTAGCCAGCAGATGCGACTGAGAATATGACGACGACTATTGTTGCCGCGCGTGTAGTATAGTACTAGACTTCTAGTACCTATATGTGTCATGAACACTGCTTAAATAAAATCTGATTATTTTGAATTACATGTTATAGTTATAGCCAATACCTCGGTTACCATCTGCGGTGTCGCCGTTGAAAGGCATCAGTTTTTCAGCTAGTTAACGTGATGCATAGCTCAATCCATGAGAGCGAAAAAGAGGAAAGAACAAAGAATGACTTTTAGTTCTGGATTGACAATCTCGGTTTTAAAATGGAAACTAAAGAAAGGTTTCCTAACTGAGACTATATCTCAGTCATTCCTTGGTATACTAGTATCTGTTAGAATGAATTTGATGGTACCGATTTGAAAGTTGTTACTGAAGTAGATAAAAGTTAGACCCTCAAAAGCAGGGGGCGTTAAATTATGATCATGGACTCTGATTTGAGGGCTTTCGGTGGAGTTGCTCTCATGTTTCTTGTCTCTGTTGGTACAATCTAGAGGTTGATTGCTTCAAAGTTCGTCGTCCGATATTTGTCGAGGTGGCGAACTATTTTATCTCTCTTCGTCCCCAAATCAAAGGTTGTTCTGACCTTTTCTAGATACATAGGTTATACTAGATTAAAAAAGCATAAACTATGTATCTAGAAAAACGATTATAAATACTTTTATAAACTCGGACCTGGGAGAAGATGAGTTATTTTTTTTATAAACTAGGACAAAGTGAAGATGGTTGACTTTGTGCTATTCTAAAATTGCTTTTATGTAAAAGTTATCCCTCACTCATATGATTTGGAGCAATCCATCACTTAAATTTTTATTCCTAAACCCGGTCTCTCTCTCATCTTCTCCAAGTCGAGGCGGGTATAAAAGAGGCCGGTAATCGGGGAAGACCGGGAAGTTAGGCTGACTAGACAGTGAGGACGGGCGGCCAGGCTATTTATTAGGGGCCACGGCCAACGGCCGGGCGCAGCCGAGGCGAGCGAGGATGGCCAAGGCGGTGGCGGGGAGGGGAGAGAAAGAGAGGAGGTTGCTGCGGCGTGGTAGGGTCTCACAGGCCTGCGGCAAGACCCTACCGTGCTACGGCAGGGCGGTGGGTGTTGGGGTTGCGGGCGGGGAGGAGGAAGATGAACAGTGCCAAGAGGACAAAATTATTTGGCCGGCTCACACGGGTGGCATATAGACAATTTTTTTTTGTGAAGGGTTTACAAAGATAATTTGTTCCATTATCCAGATGAAACCAGTTGCCAGGAATTGATGAGTCAACAATTCCTT
>JADLZL010007951.1:0-20580 GCA_015844335.1 Chrysopogon serrulatus
GTCTAGCGTCGGATGGGAATCGTCGCCGCCTGTGGTCTCCTTGTTCTCTGTATCTGACATGTGGGCCACGTCTGTTATTGTTTGATTTGGGAGTCGCGCCTGCTGTCTCATTCCCCGCACCCGCATCGCCGTGATGTCTCATTCCCCGCACCCGCAATCGCCCCGGCTTCGCTCCACTACAGTCGCCCAAGGCGATTTCACCGGCGATGGGTCGATTGCGCCGGCGAGATGGCGATTCCCCACCAGGGATTACTACTACAGGTTTCTACTCTCTCACATTCCGCTGATTTTGTGGATTTGGAGCAGTTGGTTGGAGGTTTGGGTTGGGTTTTGTGGTTGCGTTGATGGAGGAGACGGTGAGGTCGCTCAGCAGAGACGGAGGATGTCGCGGGGGGGCGGGGATGGTGAGGGGGAGGTGTAGGTGCTGTTCGATGGATTTGGAGGTGGTGGCGAGGTGGATGGTGTTCCAAAGCTGACGCGTTGTGGCAGCTCCGGCAGGCATAGGACTGTGTCGGCGTGGATGTCGACCTCTAAGGAGACTCCATGACCTTCGTCCTTCTCCTCCCCTGCTGGATGTTGCTAGGGTTTGTGGTGGCCATTGCTGCTCTCTCTGTCACCAGCTCTTTGGCTGCTTCCTGTCTCTGTCTCTATGTTCCTATTCCTATCTATGTCTAGCACAATGCGGGATCTGAGTTTTTGTTGCTTGATTCAGCACAATGTAACACGATGCCTGATCTGCACCAGAGATGATGCTCTGTGAGGTGGAGGAGTCTGCGGAGGCTCAGTTTTATTGGGATCTTGCAGTCTCTACAAAGAATTTTATTGGGATCTTACAGTCTCTACGAAGAAAAGTAAGCAGGGAGTTGAGATGAGGGACTGTTGTGTTTATTTTGAATTTGCTAGCTTAGTTTCTTTGGGTTTTTACCTATACGTGTGCCTATCAGTTTTGTGTCTATTTTTGTGTTGGTGACTTGCAGACTAGTTAAGGCTCTGTAAATTGTTTTTGAGGTGAGGTGCTAGGAGACTTCTCTGAATGTTCTATTAAATTGCCAATGCTTATATTTTGGTAGTGTTAAATTACCAAGGAAATATTTGAACTCACCCATTTTAATCTGACAGCACATAGTTCTGAAAACATGTCATTTCTGCATTAACCACTACTGTTTTGTATGGCTCTTGTGTTTCAGTTATGAAAGCTAAGTTTATCTGATAGCAGTTCTGTTCAGTTTAGAAAATAGTATTTCTGAAAACTATGCTTCTTAGATTTCTGAAAGTTGCACTTGGAGTTACAGTATTTTTTTAGCTACAGACAATCCCAATTTTTATACTAAATCTTATGTTACCAAAAGAAGTGCAGATCCAAATAGATATGTATTTTGTTAACTATCGTTCTGAAAAACTGCTTGCTCTCTTGAACTTAGGTGCTGGTAATAGTCTATTCATGCATTATCTAGTGTGAACTGAAACTGCATTGGTACTAGTCTATTCATGCATTACCTAGTGCTGTTTTCTGAACTGCACAGGGCACTAGTAGTAAGTCTCTATGTATTGGTACTACAAAAAACCGCTTGTTCTAAAATCTGTATTGTACCCAACTGAATGTGGAAGACTGAAAGAGATTCGTTGTGGTGTATATGTTACGGACTCAGTAACAACCCGGTGTTACGTTAACTAAAAACCTGTCATGTCATCATTATCATTGCATAAGCATCCATGATTAGAGAACCCTAAATCAAACATTTAAAATGAGTTTACAATTCTAGGGTTTGATTTGAGCTTTTCTATCTCATATGTGTATGTGTTGATAATTTAAACTTCACTCACATGTTTACTTTTATCGATAAAAATAATCAACTAAAATGAACTTTGATGTCTGCAAGTGTTTGGCTAACCCTAACTCCCACCCCAAACATGTTTTACAAGTCAAGTGAGGTGCAAGGAAGAACCAAATTTGAAATTGGAGTTCAAAATTCTAAACCCTAGCTTGATGGCTAAGTATAGGAATTTGAATTTCACTTTCAATTTAGGTGAGCTAACCATAATCAATTTTCTAAATAAAGTTGCTAACCATTGGCACCATTTCAAAGTATGAAGTTTGTACTTTGAAAGAGTGCCATTGGTTGAGTTTGAAAAGTGCCACAACATCACTAATTATTTGCCCAAGAATCCAATTTGAAAATCTTTTCAAAAAGTTGGATTTTCAAGGTGTTTGTGCCCCCTTTTCAATTTCACCTCAAAATATTCAAAATTTGGGAAAACTTCAAAAATACAGTTTGTGTATCTCTTTGAGCTCTACAACTTTGGTATATAAAGTTTTTCAAGTTTTTTAAATAAAATTTAAATTAATTTCAAAAGTTATTTGAATTGGGAATTGCCCCCTTTTGAGTTTTAAACTTTAATTCAAAAATTATTTGATTTCATGAAAAACTTCCTAAATGAAAGTTGTAGATCTTGAGAAAAGGAACAACTTTTATTTTTGGAGATTTTCATCTTTTATTCAAAATTTGAAAGTAATTTTGAAATCCCAAATGTTAGGATTTTGCTTTAAATTCAAATTTAAAGTTCAAATTCAAAAACCAGTTTGAATCTGACCAAACTCCTTTAATGAAAGTTGTAGAGCACAAAATTTGGAACAATCTGTATTTTGGGATATTTTTGTGAACAGTTCAAATTTTTAAAAGTAATTTCGAAAATGGGAAAAATGAGGTGTCCTTTACGGTGAGGAAGGGGGGTGCCCATGCGGTGACTCACCGGCGCCGCCGTGGCTGTTCCAGCGTCTTCCGCGGATTTCACGCGCCGCCGCCGTCCACCTCCACGCCAACCGGGGAAGTTCTTGGCCACCCCGTCGAGCTTCTCTTTGCTCTATAAATACCCCGGCCGCCATCATCGTCATCTTTTTTTCTTTTCTTCCTCACCGTCGCCGCCGTCGTCTCCACTTTGCAAAATTCGCACACCACCGTCCCTTTGCCGTCTTTGATTGCTTGCAGCCAGCTCCACCACCTCCTGGCGCATCGATCAAACTTTTTCTCTCTCCTTGACATCGCCCGAGATAGCTCAAGCGCCGTTGTCTTCTTCAATTCCGGCCGGATCGCCGCCGCGAGCCACCGATCCTACGGGTCGAGGGGCAGTGCAGTGTCTATCAATTCAGCTCGGCCTGTTTTAGTTTCATAGTTGGTTGCTAATTGCGGTCGGCTTATCCGTTTCTTGCGCAGAGGCATCTCCAACGCCAGGAACACCATCATCTCCCTTGGTTCACGCCGCGCAATCATCCTTCGCCGCTGCCGTCAACTACCTTCAGGCTATCCTCCGGTCCGTTGCCTCTTTGTTTTGAAGCGTGGTGAGCTCCTGAGCATGACTCGTGTGTTGGTTGCGTTAGGGTCGCCGTAGTTTAGTCGGAACGCCGTGAGCCCCGGTGAGCTCCGTCGTCCGCCGTGGTTGCGCTTGCGGTCGTGCATAGCTAGCCCTGCTCCGAGTCCTATGCGTACCGTGCTGAGTTTGCCTTGGAGTTCGAAAGCACGTTGGTAAGCTTCGGTGCAGCCGAGGAGCTCCCGTGAGCTCGGCCGCTGTGAGCCGTCGCCGCCGAGCCGCCATGGCCGTCGGTGTGCGAGCTCCGTGAGTGAGAAAGGGGTGTATGATAGCTCGTTAGGTGTGTCTCGAGAAAGGAATCCGTTTTTGTAGTCGGTTGCGTGGCGAGATCGCCGTTGGCGAACGCCGGCGGCCGCCGTCGGCGCATCGCGGCGGCCGAGAGAGGGAGGAAAATGGCCGACGCCCGGCCCCGCCTGTCGGTGTCGTTGAGAGAGAGAGAGAGAGAGAGCGTCTGGCGGGCCCGAGTGAATGGCCGGGCGTGCGGGCCGACGGGGGCCGCACTGATGAGAGTCCGAAGAGAAAGGAAATGCTTTTCTTTTTTCCTTTTTTTTTTTTATAAAAGTAGTTTTCATCTTTTTTGTTGTAATTTATTTTGGGCAAGTAAAAATGCAAGAAAAAAATTTTTATGTGCTCCTTGTGATGTGCCCTGTCTATGAAAAATGCTAACCATGGTTTTTCAATAAAATTTAATTGTGCTTTAATTTGCTCTTTTAATTAATAAATGCAACTTCCATGATTTTTAATAATTAAAATATAAGTCCAAAAATTATGAATTTTGTTTTGTGTGCTAATTAGGTGATGATGATCTTAATTATAAAGTTTGATCCTGTTTTGATTAAGTTTTGTATTAGGCTTAATTAATTCCTTAATTAATCATGTTTAATTAGTTAATTCTTTGATTAATTAAGGTTTAATTAATCTCCAATTAGCAAGTAATTAGTGGCTTTCAACGACTGTAAAATGGTCAATAAATTAGTAATCACCTCTAATCACCATTAGGGTTGCTTGATTTTGGGATTGAGTGATGACCCTAGGTCATTAACCCTAATGACCTTCGGCATTTCATGTTGATTGCGTATCGCTAGTCCGTCGTCGTCGACGCTAATTATACCTTCTTAGTGCGAGGTTGTCGTGAAGGAAAGTTGTACTCAAGATCGACTAGTAATCGTTGCATCATTATCGCATGCTCTTTTGTTTACTGCATTGTAATCATGCATCTGTATCGTGTAGCTGTCGAGTCTGAGGAGGGAGTCGAGCCGTCTCAGGTTTCCGAAGAGGTTGGATCTGATCTCGGTGATTGGGTAACTGAGCCTCACTTCTTCGAGCCCCAAGGCAAGCCCCGGATGCATTCAAACCCGCCCTTGTATTTCGAAAGCTTTATGATTTCATGTGATGATATAATACATTAGGTATAGGAGTTGTGTGCTATCCTACTTTGATGCATTTACCGTACCTTGTTACATTACCACGTACACTGTTTTGATTTCAAAATGCTTAGTTGCTTTTAGCCTTGCTACTAGTGTAGGTTTTGATAAATTGTTTTCAAAAGGTGATAACAATACTCCCTGAAGGGAATTTACGAAAACCTGATGTTGCTTGTCGTCTATTCTTGTTCCGACGGGGTCAAGGATACACCACAAGAGCATGATGATGAATAAAAGCGAGACCGGGTGGAGTGACTTGCGCCGGGGAGGGGCTAGTGCCCCTGGTGTAGTGTCCACTTGTGAGTCGGTTAAGCACCGTTCGTTGCCTTGGCCCTTGGATCATGAGGTTATTGGATAGTACTAGCCGCATGCTAATGGCGGTAAGCTCCCTTGTATGATCCATATGAGAACGGACACCGGGACGGGAAGTAGCGTGTACCCACACTACGAGTGCACCCGTCGACGGTTAGACTGACGGCGTAGAGAGATGGTGTACTGTACTCTCGCGGCTAGGACCCGTTCAGTGCGGAGAAATGCAAGTGTGAGTTGATATATGTAAGATGTTTGGTCCTGCATATATCGTGTGGCTAGGAAGCCCCAAATTTGGGTATATAAAGCGATTCGAATCGTCGTGTGCTCCACGATATGGGAGCCGTGATCCTTGCACCAGCATCGTAGTAATGATGAAATTGTGAGAATGGAAAGTTTGAATCCGACATGTGTTTGACAAGTGATTGTTAAAGTAAGGATTAGGCTTAGTCTCTTTTCGCAAAAGGATGTCTTTTGATCTTGCTAAAGCCTCACCTTGATTCCTACTAGCCAGCATTCCTGAGTCTTCTCCCCACTTTTTGGTCGGGTAAGTCTTGCGGAGTACTTTTTTGTACTCGGGGGTTTGTTCAACCCTCATTGCGGGTGAACCGCATGGACAAGAGTGCTACGGCCCTTGTTGCATGACGGTTGTCGAAGAAGTGACCGATGAGGAGTGAATTGAGTGGCCTTTGGGGGGGGCAACTTTGGTTGTGTGTTCGTAATAAAGTTATATAATGATACTTCCATTTGGTTTGTAATAATAACTCGGTTTGTATAAGTTTATAAAAGGTTTGTAAATTAAGTTATTGTAAGTCTTCCGCTACTCGGTATTTGTATATGAAAACCGTTGTATCTTGTGATGTCTACGTAAGTATCGATCCTGGAGTGATCGTGGTTTATCGGGGATTCACCCGACGGAACATTCTAGACTATGTGGTGCATAATTACGGCCGATGAGAGGTCTTAGGGACAATGTCGGTGCTTGTGGGCCATATAATTTAGAAGGTTACGCCCACGGAAGGGTATCGAGCCGTACTTACTAAGATATTCACAAGTGTTACCTTTTAAAAATTTCAAAATGCTTTGGATCCAAAAGTTAAATGGGTTTTAGTCCAAATTGTACGCTCCGTCTTAATTATTTCTTATAGCCTTATTAGGTGTTATTTAAAAGAGGGTTTTAAGCGGAGTATCATGTGTTTTTCTCTTTTGCCCTATATCACTAAAAGTATGCTTATGTTAGTTTAAAAAGTTTTCGCTTGATCCGTAGGTTCGATCATGCATCATGTTTAATTCATATGTTTAACACTGAATCCCCGATAAAAAGTGGTTGGGCTAAGTAGAATCAATCCTATTCTTGCTAACTCTAAGGTTCTCGATCTTATAGAATCTATCTTTGCTCTCTACAGGATGGTCCGTACCAAGCAGACTGCTCGAAAGATGAACGGTTCTAAGGGTGTGCCACGTCACCACCGGGGCACCGCAGCGTCGCAACGATCTTTGAGGCCGGACCGAGCGAGCCAAAGCCGGAGAAGAAGACCAAGAAGCGGAAGATAGCCGAGTTGTCTGCTGAACTAGCTATCGCTACCAAGGAGCGTAGCATAGCAATTGCCGAAAGGGATGAAGTGAAGTCCGAGCTAGAGGGTCGGTGAGGCAGGAGCAATCGGATCTTCGAGTCATCACCAAGCTCCCAGCAAACCATCGCTCGTCTTCAGCATGAGTTTGGACGGGCGCGATGCATCGGAGGAACGATGGGTACGATTATATTGAGGAGCTGCGAGGCTCGGATAGACGACCTCAAGCTTACAATGCGGCGCTACATGAGGAAGTCCATCACCGAGTATAATCTCCATGATCCTCTCGTACCCGACAACAATGTGGCGCGGACGACTTGGGTGCCGTGGAGTCACCGGAAGTGCACTCGGCACCGGCAGGGAGGAGTCCGAGGTCGACGAGTCCGTTGCGGGCAATGAGTCCGATGCGGACCATGGGTCCGACATCCGAGTGTCCCCGAGAGAAATATGTGTAAAATAGTCAACACGGGAATGTCAGGCCTACGAGCGGACTTGTAATATAAATAAGTGAACCTCATGTGTGACTAGTTTGTACTTCTTTGTTTTAAAGTTCAATAAAAGCGCTTGTGAATAAATATAATCTTGTTTATAACGGATGTCCGATCATCCTCGTCTTTGGTTCTTCGCAAGAGAGGGGTGAGGCCCCGCAGCCCACCACCGGCACCCCCATCCTTGGTCGTATTTGTGGCAGCTTTAGTCCATGCCACCACTGAGAATGCCCGTATGCTACGGGAGATAAGTCGGCAAAATCGTGATGCACCACATGAACATCATGGTCGTCGTAATCACGACGAAATCACATATGCGGACTTCACTGAGACTCGTCCGCCAGTGTTCACCAGGGCTGAGGAACCCTTAGAAGCTAATGATTGGCTTCGTATCATAGATCTTAAGTTTGACCTACTAGAGGGTTGTCCAGATTTGCTGAAACCCAAGTTTGCCGCCCAACAGCTGAGAGGCCCTGCATCGGCGTGGTGGGCAAATTTCCTTGCACGACAGCCAGCCGACCAGCAAATTACCTGGGCTATGTTTAAAGATGCATTCCGTCAATATTTTATTCCAGACGGGGTAATGCAAGCTAAGCTGGAAGAGTTTCTAGCATTAAAACAGGGTGGTCAAACCGTGGTGCAATATGTGAACGCATTCAGTCATCTATCCCAGTACGCACTTGAACATGTGGATACGGATGGCAAGAAAAAGAGGTGTTTTATTAGGGGTTTGAGAAATGACATCGAAACCCATCTCACTGCAAACCCTAACGCCACTTTCTATGAGTCAGTGGATATTGCCATATCCTATGAGAGATCTTTGCAAAAACAGAAGAGTGAGGAGAGACGTGCTTTTCCTAGGACGTCTGGCGGAATCCAAAAACGCCAGAGGGTTATCTTCCATCCCACTCAACATAACCGTCAACCATTCCAATATCCCCAGCGCCAGCAAAGCCCCCAACCTTATCGTTATCCACCCCAAAGAAGAACAAGTCCAAAGGCAACAGACGACGTTCGTCTGCGCCGCAACCTACCCCCAAAGCGGCCGAGCACCCAAGGTGTTCGAAACCCAACCCCACCCACTTCCCAAAATGCCCCCACCGGTTTTGGTCCGTGCTTTAATTGCAACCAAACCGGACATCTTTACCGAAATTGTCCACACCCCAAAAGAAATACCTCCAATCTTCAGCAAGAGTCCGCAATCAGCGGCACCGTGGTCGGGCGCAGGTGGTTCCTGGCGTGCCCGAAGGCCAGTATCGGGAGGAAGACTGGACGTGTATATCAAGTCCAGCCTGGAAACGTTCTGGAAGGAGAGCCAGTTTTAATGGGTATGTTCCCTGTTGCCGGTCACCCCGTAATTACATTATTTGATTCTGGTGCATCGCATACATTTATCAACCGCACATTTGTTACCAAGCATGAAATCCCCATAAAAGAAATTAAAGATGAGTTTTTGGTGCAATCACCGGGAGGGCGTATATGCACACGGGAAATGGTTTATCAGATTTCTATATCTCTTGGTGGGTATCTCTATCCCACGGATCTGATAGTACTGAAGGATCAAAATATAGATGTGATCCTTGGAATGAATTGGTTACGCCATTATGGCGCTGTGTTAGATACCCTGAATAGAAATGTTAAACTATTGCTACCTGATAACCAGTCCCCACTCCTTATCCAATTTCCGATTCCCAAGAGGGCAGTTCAGACAGTTAATGCCACCTCAGTACAAGACATCAAAAATATCCCTGTGGTTTGTGAGTTCCCAGATGTGTTTCCTGAGGATTTGCCGGGGTTACCACCAGAAAGAGACGTTGAGTTTGTGATTGAGTTAAAGCCGGGTACTGCACCAGTATCCCGAAGAGCTTATAGGATGCACCCAAAAGAGTTGGCCGAGTTAAAAACTCAGTTGGCTAAATTGTTGGACAAAGGTTTTATCAGACCTAGTTCATCACCGTGGGGTTGTCCTGCTATCTTCGTGAAAAAGAAGGATCACACTCTGAGAATGTGTGTGGACTATCGTCCACTCAATGAGGTGACTATCAAAAATAAATATCCTCTTCCTCGCATAGATCTTCTCTTTGACCAACTTGCGGGAGCTAAGGTGTTCTCCAAGATCGATCTTAGGTCTGGTTATCATCAAATCCGAATCAGGCCTGAAGACATTCCTAAAACCGCCTTCACCACTAGATATGGTCTATATGAATATCTTGTCATGTCATTCGGGCTTACAAATGCTCCAGCTCATTTCATGTATTTGATGAACTCGGTGTTTATGCCCGAGCTCGATCGCTTCGTTGTGGTTTTCATTGACGACATTCTTATATATTCCAAAAATAAAGAAGAGCATGCGGAGCATCTCCGTATTGTTTTGTCTCGTCTCGAGAACATCGACTTTATGCCAAACTTAGCAAATGTGAGTTTTGGCTTAGTAAAGTCAACTTTCTTGGTCATGTTTTATCTGCCGAGGGTGTTGCGATTGACCCTAGCAAAGTCCAAGATATTCTTAATGGAAGCCACCCATCGGTGTCCACCAAGTTCGTAGTTTCCTTGGAATGGCGGGATATTACCGTCGTTTCATTTCTGATTTTTCCAAAATAGCCAAACCAATTACCGAACTCCTAAAGAACCAAACTAAATTCTGGTGGTCATCGAATGTGAGCAAGCCTTTCATAAGTTGAAAGATCTTTTGACTCTTGCTCCAATCCTCGCTCGGCCGGATATTGAAAAGCCTTTCGATGTGTATTGTGATGCATCCGCATCGGCATCGGATGTGTATTGATGCAAGAAGGCGGGGTTATTGCTTATGCTTCAAGGCGGTTGAAGCGACATGAAGAGCATTATCCCACTCATGATCTTGAGCTAGCTGCCGTTGTGCATGCTCGAAAATATGGAGGCACTACTTGTTGGGCAATAAATGCAATATCTATAGTGATCACAAAAAGTCGAAATATATCTTTACCCGATCGAGCTGAATATGAGGCAAAGGAGATGGCTAGAATTAATCAAGGATTATGATCTTGAAGTACACTACCATCTGGCAAAGCTAATGTAGTTGCCGATGCTCTTAGTCGAAAGAGCCAATGCAATTGTCTTCTTGTCACACCGGTGAATCTGAGTTTGTGTCAAGAATTAGAAAGATTGAATATTGATATGATCCCTCGGGGTAGTCGAATGATATCACAATGACGTTCTTCTATTCAAGAGAAAATAATTGCAGCTCAACGAGAAAGCAAAGGTCTCAAGCACATTAGAGAGAAAGTCGGATCGGGGCAAGCATCTTGCTTCCGCCTTGATGACGACAATGTATTATGGTTCAAAAATCGTCTAGTTGTTCGAAGGTCCCCGAGCTCCGACAGTTGATTCGGACGAAGCTCACTTTAACGATTCTCGATTCACCCGGTAGCAATAAGATGTATCATGACCGAGGCGAGATTCGGTGGACTAAAATGAAAATCGAGGTAGCTCGACACGTTGCAAAATATGACACTTGTCGGAGAGTCAAAGCCATGCATCGAAGACATTTGGGATGTTACAGCCTTTACCAATTCCCCTTTGGAAGTGGGAAGATATTAGCATGGACTTTATCGTTGGTTTACCTAGAACTGCCGGAGGGTATGATTCTATATGGGTTATTGTGGATCGATTAACTAAGTCGGCCCATTTTATCGATGAAGAATGTTTATCGAGCACCTCAATATGCTCGATTATATATAGACCGAATTATGTGTTTGCACGGGGGTACCCAAGTCTATTGTTACAGATAGAGGTACACGGTTTGTTGCTCGATTCTGGCAGAAATTCCATGAGACCTTGGGTACTAATTTATTATCTGATCGCTTACCATCCAAAACCGGAGGGCGGATCGAAAAGAGTAAATCAAATCCTTGAAGATATGTTAAGATCTTGTGTATTGACATATTCCTCAGCTTGGGATGAATGTTTGCCATTAGCGCGGAATTTGCTTATAATAACGGTTATTATCAAGAGAGTCTCAAAATGGCACCATTTGAAGCTTTATATGGCCGCCGATGTCGCACTCCACTTAATTGGTCCGAACCGGAGAAAGACAGGTTCTATGGAGTTGATTTAGTTAAAAGAAACCGAAGATAAGATCGGACAAATTCAAGCAAATCTGAGAAAAGCTCAATCTCGACAGAAAAGCTATGCAGATCGTCATCGGCGACCCTTGGCATTTAAGGTTGGAGACTTTGTATACCTAAAGGTATCCCCCATGAAAGGTGTGGATCGTTTTGGGGTCAAAGGAAAGTTGGCGCCTCGATATATTGGTCCATTTCAAATCATTGAACAGTGTGGCAAGGTTGCATATCTTTGGATCTACTGAAGCAGTTGTCTACGGTGCACAATGTGTTCCATGTATCTCAATTGAAAAAGTGCTTTGAAAGTGCCCGACAAGGTTGTTGACATTGAAGGTGTCACTTTGAGCCCTGATTTGACATGTGCCGAGTATCCGGTCGAGGATTCTTGATCGAAAAGATCGGGTTACACGCAGACATATAAAGAAGTTTTATAAAGTTCAGTGGGATCAACACTCGAGGATGAAGCAACTTGGGAGTCTCGAGGAATTTTTGAATGAGCATTTCGGAGTTTCTTCCTTCCTTCTCCTAAGTCACGATTAGTTTCTAAGAATTGTGACTTTCCGAAAACATGAGGCTTGTAATATGAACATTTCTACCTCCCTTATGAAACCATGTAAGATGTGTTTGCTTGACACATTTCCTTTTCCATTACTTAGTCCTAAGCTTTGAATCTCGGGACGAGATTCCTTTTAAGGGAATATAATGTAACACCCGGTGTTACGTTAACCAAAAAAACCTTGTCATGTCATCATTATCATTGCATAAGCATCCATGATTAGAGAACCCTAAATCAAACATTTAAAATGAGTTTACAATTCTAGGGTTTGATTTGAGCTTTTCTATCTCATATGTGTATGTGTTGATAATTTAAACTTCACTCACATGTTTACTTTTATCGATAAAAATAATCAACTAAAATGAACTTTGATGTCGCAAGTGTTTGGCTAACCCTAACTCCCACCCCAAACATGTTTTACAAGTCAAGTGAGGTGCAAGGAAGAACCAAATTTGAAATTGGAGTTCAAAATTCTAAACCCTAGCTTGATGGCTAAGTATAGGAATTTGAATTTCACTTTCAATTTTGGTGAGCTAACCATAATCAATTTTCTAAATAAAAGTTGCTAACCATTGGCACCATTTCAAAATATGAAGTTTGTACTTTGAAAGAGTGCCATTGGTTGAGTTTGAAAAAGTGCCACAACATCACTAATTATTTGCCCAAGAATCCAATTTGAAAATCTTTTTCAAAAAGTTGGATTTTCAAGGTGTTTGTGCCCCCTTTTCAATTTCACCTCAAAATATTCAAAATTTGGGAAAACTCCAAAAATACAGTTTGTGTATCTCTTTGAGCTCTACAACTTTGGTATATAAAGTTTTTCAAGTTTTTAAATAAAATTTAAATTAATTTCAAAAGTTATTTGAATTGGGAATTGCCCCCCTTTTGAGTTTTAAACTTTAATTCAAAAATTATTTGATTTCATGAAAAACTTCCTAAATGAAAGTTGTAGATCTTGAGAAAAGGAACAACTTTTATTTTTGGAGATTTTCATCTTTTATTGAAAATTTGAAAGTAATTTTGAAATCCCAAATGTTAGGATTTTGCTTTAAATTCAAATTTAAAGTTTAAATTCAAAAACTAGTTTGAATCTGACCAAACTCCTTTAATGAAAGTTGTAGAGCACAAAATTTGGAACAATCTGTATTTTGGGATATTTTTGTGAACAGTTCAAATTTTAAAAGTAATTTCAAAAATGGGAAAAATGAGGTGTCACGCTACGATTGAGGAGCGAGGGGGGGTGCCCATGCCGGGTGACTCACCGGCGCCGCCGTGGCTGTTCAGCGTCTTCAGCGGATTTCACGCGCCGCCGTCCACCTCCACGCCCGGGAAGTTCTTGGCCACCCGTCGAGCTTCTCTTTGCTCTATAAATACCCCGGCCGCCATCATCGTCATCTTTTTTTTTTTTTCTTCCTCACCGCCGTCGGCCGCCGTCGTCTCCCGCGCAAAATTCGCACACCACCGTCCACTTTGCCGTCTTTGATTGCTTGCAGGCCGGCTCCACCACCTCTGGCGCATCGATCAAACTTTTTCTCGCTCCTTGACATCGCCCGAGATAGCTCAAAGCGCCGTTGTCTTCTTCAATTCGGCCGGATCGCCGCCCGCGAGCCACCGATCCTACGGTCAAGGCAATTCTGTGTCTATCAATTCAGCTCTGGCCTTTGTTTTTAGTTTCATAGTTGGTTGCTAATTGCGGTCGGCTTATCCGTTTTGAGGCATCTCCAACGCGCGGAACACCATCATCTCCCTTGGTTCACGCCGCCGCAATCATCGTCGCCGCCCGTCAACTACCTTAGGCTATCCTCCATCCGTTGCCTCTTTGTTTTGAAGCTGTGGTGAGCTCCCGAGCATGACCCGTGTGTTGGTTGCGTTAGGGTCGCCGTAGTTTAGTCGAACGCCGTGAGCCCCGGTGAGCTCCGTCGTCGCCGTGTGGTTGCGCTTGCGGTCGTGCATAGCTAGCCCTGCTCCGAGTCCTATGCGTACCGTCTTTGAGTTTGCCTTGGAGTTCTCGAGCACGTTGGTAGCTCGGTGCCGCCGGAGGAGCTCCCGTGAGCTTCGGCCGCGGTGAGCCGCGGCCCGCCGAGCCGCCATGGCCGTCGGTGTGCGAGCTCCGGTGAGTGAGAAAGGGTGTATGATAGCTTCGTTAGGTGTGTCTCGGAGAAAGGAATCCGTTTTTGTAGTCGGTTGCGTGGCGAGATCGCCGTTGGCGAACGCGCCGGCGGCCGCCGGCGTTCTTGTGCGGCCGAGAGAGAGGAGGAGGAAGCGGGCCGACGCCCGCCCCGCTGTCGATGTCGTTGAGAGAGAGAGAGAGAGAGAGCGCGGGCAGGCAGCCGTGGCGGGGCCGTCTTGGGCGACCGGGCCGCCACGGTGAGAGTCCGAAGAGAAAGGAAATGCTTTTCTTTTTCCTTTTTGTTTTTTTATAAAAGTAGTTTTCATCTTTTTGTTGTAATTTATTTTGGGCAAGTAAAAATGCAAGAAAAATATTTATGTGCTCCTTGTGATGTGCCCTGTCTATGAAAAATGCTAACCATGGTTTTTCAATAAAATTTAATTGTGCTTTAATTTGCTCTTTTAATTAATAAATGCAACTTCCATGATTTTTAATAATTAAAATATAAGTCCAAAAATTATGAATTTTGTTTTGTGTGCTAATTAGGTGATGATGATCTTAATTATAAAGTTTGATCCTGTTTTGATTAAGTTTTGTATTAGGCTTAATTAATTCCTTAATTAATCATGTTTAATTAGTTAATTCTTTGATTAATTAAGGTTTAATTAATCTCCAATTAGCAAGTAATTAGTGGCTTTCAACGACTGTAAAAATGGTCAATAAATTAGTAATCACCTCTAATCACCATTAGGGTTGCTTGATTTTGGGATTGAGTGATGACCCTAGGTCATTAACCCTAATGACCTTCGGCATTTCATGTTGATTGCGTATCGCTAGTCCGTCGTCGTCGACGCTAATTATACCTTCTTAGTGCGAGGTTGTCGTGAAGGAAAGTTGTACTCAAGATCGACTAGTAATCGTTGCATCATTATCGCATGCTCTTTTTGTTTCTTGCATTGTAATCATGCATCCGTATCGTGTATTTGTCGAGTCCGAGGAGGAGGGAGTCGAGCCGTCTCGGGTTTCGAAGAGGTTGGATCTGATCTCGGTGATTGGGTGGCGAGCCTCACTTCTTCGAGCCCCAAGGCAAGCCCCGGATGCATTCAAACCCGCCCTTGTATTTCGAAAGCTTTATGATTTCATGTGATGATATAATACATTAGGTATAGGAGTTGTGTGCTATCCTACTTTGATGCATTTACCGTACCTTGTTACATTACCACATTACACTGTTTTGATTTCAAAATGCTTAGTTGCTTTTTAGCCTTGCTACTAGTGTAGGTTTTGATAAATTGTTTTCAAAAGGTGATAACAATACTCCCTCGAAGGGAATTTACGAAAACCCGATGTTGCTTGTCGTCTATTCTTGTTCGACGGGGTCAAGGATACACCACAAGAGCATGATGATGAATAAAAACGAGACCGGGTGGAGTGACTTGCGCGCCTGGGAGGGGCTAGTGCCCGGTGTAGTGTCGCCCACTTGTGAGTCGGTTAAGCACCGTTCGTTGCCTTGGCCCTTGGATCATGAGGTTATTGGATAGTACTAGCCGCATGCTAATGGCGGTAAGCTCCCTTGTATGATCCATATGAGAACGGACAAGGGACGGGAAGTAGCGTGTACCCACACTACGAGTGCACCCGTCGGACGGTTAGGACCGACGGCGAGAGAGATGGTGTCTTGTACTCTCGCGGCTAGGACCCGTTCGGTGCGGAGAAATGCAAGTGTGAGTTGATATATGTAAGATGTTTGGTCCCTGCATATATCGTGTGGCTAGGAAGCCCCAAAGTGGGTATATAAAGCGATTCGAATCGTCGTGTGCTCCACGATATGGGGAGCCGTGATCCTTGCACCAAAGCATCGTAGTAATGATGAAATTGTGAGAATGGAAAGTTTGAATCCGACATGTGTTTGACAAGTGATTGTTAAAGTAAGGATTAGGCTTAGTCTCTTTTCGCAAAAGGATGTCTTTTGATCTTGCTAAAGCCTCACCTTGATTCCTACTAGCCAGCATTCCTGAGTCTTCTCCCCACTTTTTGGTCGGATAAGTCTTGCGGAGTACTTTTTGTACTCAGGGTTTGTTCAACCCCATTGCGGGTGAACCGCATGGACAAGAGTGCTACGGCCCTTGTTGCATGACGGTTGTCGAAGAAGTGACCGATGAGGAGTGAATTGAGTGGCCTTTGGGCGGGGGGCAACTTTGGTTGTGTGTTACGTAATAAAGTTATATAATGATACTTTATTTGGTTTGTAATAATAACTCTGGTTTGTATAAGTTTATAAAAGGTTTGTAAATTAAGTTATTGTAAGTCTTCCGCTACTACGGTATTTGTATATGAAAACTGTTGTAATCTTGTGATGTCTCGTAAGTATCGATCCCGAGTGATCGTGGTTTATCGGGGATTCACCCCGACGGAACATTCTAGACTATGTGGTGCACAATTACGGTGACAGAGGTCTTAGGGACAATGTCGGTGCTTGTGGGCCATATAATTTAGAAGGTTACGCCATTGCACTCCATGGTTGCCCACCGCTTCGATTAATTTGTTGAATCTTGTTTTAACTAAATCTGTGATTTTAATTGAAACTCATGTGTTTTTAATTAAATATTGTAGTGTCTGAATTCTCGGTTTATTGTCTATGGTTGTCTTTTACTGTTTTGGTAGATGATAGAAAGTCTCACCTTTTATCACCCAAAACAAAAAGGGTGCTTAAAACTTGTTTGAAAAGCTATGACAGGTGCAGGTCTCAAACTATCTGGCTTAAATAAGAATTCTCCCTGCCGATCACTTGCTTTTTAGATTGCTCTGTTTGATTGGTATTTATACGCAGTACTACAAGGCCGCAAAGCGAGAATGATACGCTGAAATAGTTTGGTCTCTTTAAACTGAAAAATACTCTATTTATACGTGTTCTGTCTTCTATTTCTTTTTAAGAATGATATTAGCTCTAAGTTTTCATTAAGTAGCTTGGTACTGAATATTATCTATGTTCCTATGCATAATGATTTGTCCATGTAGCCTGTTTCCTTGACAGGTTAGATGTTTGTGTCATGTTAGCTGAGCTGAGACTTCCTTTTGAGCTGAACATGTGGTTAATGGCTTTGATGCATAGATTAGGATATCAGGAATTGTTATGCTAGCACTATCTCATGTGCTTTGTGTTGGTTGTTAGCTTCTCTCAAAATGCAGGATTCCCTTAGTTTCAGTACTTGGTTTTTAATGAATGGAAATGGCATCCATGATCTAATTTTGGGTTGAGCAGATCTGGAGCCCAGGTTGTGGCAGTGCAGGCATTAATTTGGGCAAATGGAACAAGAGTGCATCGGAGGGATCAAGAAAAGTAGGAGGTCTCAATAGAAAGGTTGTTGCCACTACACCCATCTATCTAAATTTTTAGAGATAAAATGGATTTATAGTTTAATTACTTACTTCAGGGATTGGGTTTGTCGGGTTGCTCATGTTGACTTGTAAAATGCAAATGCTAATATGGCTTTTTTTCATGTAGAATATTTTATTTGGAGATGAAATGGTTAGATTTGATCTTTTGTTGTAGCCTGCCTACCACATATGACTGAAGCTTTGCGTTGGAAGGCAAGTATGCATTTTCTGTGTTGACCAACAGCACTAGTTGTTTTTGGTTGTTGTGTGTTGGTTGATTTAATCACAGGTTGCCTTCGGTTAGCCTATGTATTTGTTGCTTAGTCAATTTATTCTAGCTATAGTTTTATGCGGGATTAGTTCTTATAAAACCTGCTAGCAAGCATCTTGTTTCATTGCAACAGAACGAGACATTCAAAAATGCTTGTGAAATAAGTTTAAATTGCATTATCGGGGAAATACTAGTTGCACTATTTCAAATGTGCAATTTGTTTTTGGAATTCTGTAATTGTGTTACCTGTAATTCTGATTCCTGAATTTATTTTCAGCAAATACTAGGAGTTTTGGATTACATGTTCATGAGGAAATTGGCTTATGAAATAAGCAACCCCAAAGCGAGGATGCTTGCATATTTTAGATTTGTCCTATTTGTAGCTTATCATTGTCCCTACAACTTTTCTATTAGTACTTAGAGAATTCTCGTTTCTCAAAGGAATCCTTGTGTGTGTTTGTTATTTTCCTCTGTCCCTATGTGCGTGATTGTGCTAGTATTAGATAAAATTTTTGTAAATTGTCCTTCTATAGAAAAAAAAATTGTCTATTGTAATATGTGATTGTCTTTGGTATTAGTCTATTGTCTTATTTTTTTTTTTGTTAGAGTTGCATAAATTTTGTTTCTGTCCTTCCTTAAAAAAAATTGTCAATTTGTATATTGTCCTATATTGTTTCTGTTCTTCCTTAGAAAAATAAATTGTCAATTTGTCTATTGTTCTATATTGTTTTATGTCCTTCCTTAGAAAAAAATTGTCAATTTGTCTATTGTCCTATATTGTTTCCTATCCTTCCTTAGAAAAAAAAATTTATCAATTTGTTTATTGTCCTATATTGTTTCTGTCCTTCCTTAGAATTTTTTTTGTCTATTGTCCTATATTGTTTCTGTCCTTCCTTAGAAAAAAAATTATCAATTTGTCTATTGTCCTATTTGTCTTTTTGTCATAGCTGTTTATACCTTCTTTTTGATATTTGTCTATATCTCACAAATGAACCTATAAAAAAGTTAGGAGCTATGCTTTGTTTCAACACACTACAAGTTTTTGTGAAAATGGCCAATCTGCAATTTGAGCTGTGTAATTCTTGATCGATTATAGAAACTCGAAGTGGTTTTATTCATAGAGTGATGACTAATCTCTCGTCTTGTGACTTAATCATCTTTATGCATTTCTCTTTCAGGGGTATTTGACTCGAAAGATAGAGCTGCAAGGCTACAAGAGGGGCCTAGACACTCAGCTTCTGTATCTACAATTGGTTTTATTCATATATTTGGTTTTATATTTTGTTGTAGCTTGCAGTTAGCCTACA
Source organism: Chrysopogon serrulatus (assembly GCA_015844335.1). Classification (NCBI taxonomy): domain Eukaryota; kingdom Viridiplantae; phylum Streptophyta; class Magnoliopsida; order Poales; family Poaceae; genus Chrysopogon; species Chrysopogon serrulatus. The sequence goes on from JADLZL010007951.1 coordinate 18,881, forward strand.
TTGAGCTGATAAGAAGGAAGAAACTAGGAGGTATATGTATTGCCATTTATTGTTGTTTTATTTCTTGTCTGAACCCAGCAACCTGCTATACTAGCCACTTGTAGTGTTACTATGGTATTATACTTGTGCTTTATTGGCTACGATTGAAAGTTTGGCATCTATTCTCATTGCAGTGGTGAGGCTTAGATTACGATGAAGTCGTTGAAGCTGGCAAGGATGGCGTGAAGAAGTTGTAGCTAGATTATCTTAATCTCTTTCTTATTTACTTCCTAGTAGCTACTAGGCATGCTGGTGAGTTCCTTGCCCTCTGTATATCTACGAATCTGTTGTATGCAATTCTCCACTTGTGCTATGATTTTAAAGCAATAAAACATATTAGCAAGGATTTCTTTTTGTTGATTTATGGTTTGCCTCTTCTTTTATAGCCCAATAGTCAGCCAAACTGCTCAGCTCATCTTTCTATTGGTTCCTGCTAGGATTGCTCCTCTGCCTCATATTTGTTAGTCTGCAGTTAGTTAGTTTGCCCTAAAATGAGAAATGCCCTGCATTCAAGTGCTCTGTTACTGTTATTACCTGCTGCTGAATTGCTGATACACAATTGCAATCAAAGATAATTTAAATTACATTTCTTCTGCACTGCAATTTTAGTTCTCAGCATATGCAATTTTAGTTATATGCATATACTGGGCTTCGGCAACAGAATCTGTGAGCTACTTTCTCTTAAAACGCACAGATTTTTCCCTTAGTCTTTGTTCGGTTGTAGGGGATTAATTCCCCGAGCAGAACCAATCCAGGGAAGGATTAAGGCCATGTACGTGTGCAGTGAGACAGCCATCGCGAGCAGGGGCTCCTGCAAGATGCCATCGGAGGACCTAGTGTCGCGGATGTCACGCTCGTCTCTGCCGGATTCATTCCCGGACTCTAGAGCAGTGTTTTGATTCTTGGCGGGATCGTGGCCGTATAACCAGTAGTCGTATCGGTGTTTCGTAGGCTATTTGAACCGGATTGAATCCAGGCCAGGCTGGGTTACAACCGAACATGCCCTTATAGAATTCATGTGTTATCGATGAAGCCAACAACCATGTGCTAGGTAAGGAGAAAACACATGGATTTTCTTCTCTATTTGAATTCATGTGTTACTACCCAGGCAGTCAAAAACGTGTGCTAACTAGGAAAAAATACACGGTTTTGTTGGTTTCTGGAATTCGTGTGTTTTGGAGCTACCAAACACTCGTGTGCTAGATTTGGCTAAAACACACGAATCCTGACACAAAAAAATTCAAGTGTTTTTTTGAGTCTTCAACAATCGAGTGCTGGAAGGGCCCAAAACAACTGAATGCTAGGTAGCCAGACTCTTTCTGCTAACAAGAGCCGGCTGCCCGGGCTGCTGCTGGGATCGGCGTCAGCACCACCGGAAGATGGTGAGCCAGCAGATGAAGAGAAGAACACCGTAGGAAAAGGCCGCCAATCGTCGGATGGGACACGGCCGGTAACTTTCATTCGGCGACTGGGACTGGGTGCTTGTTATGCATGTGCAGTGCTCGAACGAACGATCACTTGTTGTTATGCACCTGCGCGACAGGTACAGGGAGGAGCTGACGTGAACGTGACCCGTGGAACGCCGCCTCGCCCCCCTCTGCCGCGGCGCAGGAACAAGCTGCTCACACAACCAACCTGGGTAGTAGCACATTGCAGCTCAT